>ML810381.1:208806-224812 GCA_009831015.1 Picea engelmannii
TAAACAAACATGGAATAACGTAATATTTAAAAACAACAAAACATGAAATAACACAATATTAAAAAACAAACAAACATGTAATAACATAAAATATATTAAAAACAAAACAAATATTTAAAACAAAACTATCCTAAGTCTACCCCACGCACCTTTCATACCTCACGCCCCTCCACTCAAATCATACAAATTAATCAACGGACAACAAAAATTCCGGACCCCCCCTCACTATCCAAAATTTAACGAGAGGGGGGGTCCGGTATAATGGTTTTGCAAAACCACCCCCCCTCCACGTGTCATCATCCCATTCCAGCGGACCCCCCCCCCCCAAAACCGCTTACCACCTCAGGGGGGGTCCGGAATATCGCTTTTCATGAAAAAAACCGCTTTCTTAATATTTTTGCCATTTTTGCCCATTTCAACATGTGTTCGTCTGAGGCAGTTTATGGGCAAACGAAGATGGATTTTAAAAATACGAGAGAGATTTTTTCTCAGTATGAGCTGAAGAACAAAAACCTCTCTCATTTTTTTCAACGGAGCTAGGAGAAGAGAGAATCGAAGCTGTCTTTCAGCCTCTTTTTTCACATTTTCGGTTTATCTGTTACAGTCCCGATCTTGCAGTAGCTGTTACAGATAGATGGGGATGAATTTAGAGAAACCGAAGGAGGTTTTTGTCTAGAACATGCCCATATAAAATAACCTCCTTCATTTTTCTCCCAAGTGTCATTGTTCAAGATAAAAACATCTCTGTTCGGACCCCTTTTTCGCAGAAAACCGGTCCTTCTTTCATGGCAGACAACTCCAAATTTTGTGGGAGTGGTGGCTATTTTTGGCCGAGGCGGTTAAACCGACTTCCGAAACTTATTGGGATGGTATATCCTATTTATTAAGAGGATTTTAATGTAAAAGGGTTCGACCTGTGAGGTTCCTTGCTGGACTGTGGGCTGTGCTTGGCCAGAAAACTTCTTTCTGTAATTTTAAATGATCAATCAGTGATGGACATGTTATTTTTGCTACAGGATTCTTGTGTGGATGTATTGGTGGCGTTTTTACTCTGTTAAAGTATTTTCCTGTCCTCTTTCCACTTGTTTTTCAATTCTTATTGTCAGAAGAAAGTACACAGAGCATAATTTATTGGCAAATACTCTGCATCTGTCCTTTTGATAATCTTTATGTTATTCATCTAAAAAGCTCAGTTAAGGAATTCTTAGCTGCTCCTTTGCCTGGCTTTTTACTCCCCTATTTCTTCCTCAAATCGACATCATCAAAACTTATTTTGATCCAATATTTCCGCTACCTTTCCCTGTGTAAGATCTTTGTCCAGATCTGAGAATGAAACACATGTTAAAGCGCAGACCCCATTTTCCCAATGGCCCTCCTTGTTGTCCCAAAACAAACATTTAAAAACCCCAACCCACACTTGCATAAATAGCCTAATACCTATTAAAACAAAGCTATATCAGACAGAGAGATCCCTCTCTGAGTCTTGGAGGGCTAGATCCAAGACTCGAAGCGGTTTTGATGTTGCCTCTGTGACTGCCTCCACAGCCTTGGGCAAATTACAGAGTGCTAACAGGGTGTAAGTAGATGTAGAGGGGGTACCAGAACTTGGTTGGGCTACTGGGTGTACTGTGGGTGCCGATGGGGGTCCACTTATGGGTGGAGGGAGGAAAATAGGGTATGGTTGTTGATAAGTGGGAGGAGGATAATAAGGGGGTCCTCCATATACCAACGAATATTGAGGTGTTCCATACATAAGTGGTTGTTGGAGGTGTGGAGTGGTACCAATCAATCCATCCATCCATTGAGTGAGACATTTCAGGTTTGTCCTGATCAAATGGCATGGGTCTTGAGGCATTAGGTAGTACCATATATAAGTATCCTAACTATGAATAAATGAGTTCGAACTGTTGAGCCTTTCTGATGTCTTCTTCTTCTGATTGGGGGAAGGTGGCGACTACATCCTTGGCAAGGAGGGAAACAAGTTATTTGAGAAACCAATTGAGGCATTGTTGCTTGGTGGCTTCTTCTTTGCATAGACTATGTCATCGACACCATTCATGAATGTGGTCAGTGATGTGTGTAGAAGAGGTTTGTTTAAACTCGGAGAGTAGTTCGAGACCATTTTCATGAAGGATTGGTAGTTGAAAGAAGGTCAAAAATTCTTTGGCCAAAGATTCAAAGGTCACATGGGACCCAGATTTTTCTTCTACATACCACTTGGTTGATGGGCCAGTGAGCGTGCATTGGAATAACCTCAATCAGACAAAGTCATCCATGATGTTGTTTGAAGAGAACCATAAGTGAAAAGTCATGATATGGTTGGTCGGGTCATCTCCTTCTTTTCCTTCAAACTTGGGGATGTCTGAAGGGAGTTTGGTAGGCATTGTAGGCCATGTGGGGTCGTGTAATATAGGATCATTGGTGAGCTTAGTCAGATCTGGTATGTTGAGGGAAGCAGAGTATGGCATTTGGGGTGGTGATGGAGGGTTAATTATCATCATGGTGGGAATGGTTTGTGTACTTGACCCATGAGGAGGGTTAGTTCCATCGATGGTGTGAGTGTTGTGTTTCCCTGACCCTTGAGGAGGGCTAGGTGGGGATGTAATTCCTCCTGGGGAAGAAGTGTGCCCCCCTATTCCTTGTAAAGGAAAGTGGGTGGATGGTTGACCTTGGGAAGTGGACCCAAGTAAAGTGGAACCAAGCAAAGTGGATCCTAAGATGGTAGCACTCACAGGAGTGTGAGAAGGTGGAGTCGATGAGTTAGCAAGACTAGGAACTCCCCCTAGAATGGGAGGGATATTTAGCAAGCGTCTGTAATGATGGGGATTCTATGGGTCCCCTATGATGTTCGACTAGCGAAGTGGATGTCTGAAAATGGTGATGAGAGAAAACAAGAGTCTTTGTTTATGATTTTTGGACCTTCACAATATATCTCACAATCGCATGTAATCACAAGAACATAATACATAAATCAATTGATAAAGAAGCATACATGTGGGTAGGTAGGTTTTGTCCATGTGTAGAATAGAGAAAACAAAAGTGCTCGTGAACTAAAAGATGTAACGTCCTTCCTCTTAAATAGCATTGGAACTTCCAATAGCACTCAATAGTGGGGTCTAAAGCCACCAGAAGAGGAACTAGTGAAGGATGAAGTAATAAGTTACAATGAGGGGTAGAGGGTGCATATCTCAAAAGAGCTAGCGATATTTCCCAATAGCCACACAAAATCCGATCAAGGTGCAATTGCAGCCCACAATTGCCACCTAGGTAGATATCCTAAAATTTGGTCACTAGGTACCTCGGTCAAAGTGCGACATTTAGATTTTTGGCCTACGAAATGGGTCACGGGCTAGATCCCTTCCAAGAGGTGGGTGCCTCAAGGGGGGACGCACAGAACAACTGAACCTCGGCCTTAGACCCTTCACGAGTATATCCCTACCTTATGATGTTAGGAACACTTGACTTGGAGGATTTTAAATTTCCCTATTTGACAACTTCTACTGTTTGAAGATGTGAGAACTAGATAACAGGGATTTATTTGGATGCCTATCCCCGAGATCTTACCTAGACTAAAAAAATTCTTTTGGAACCTCCTGTGGAGGAAAACTTAGTGAGTTTTAAGAAAAAATTTAGATGTAGTTGTTTGAGAGATTGGGAGTGTGAACCAATCTCGTTGAAATTAAGTGGGAGTAGATAGTCTCGTCAAGAAAAGGGCTGGGGCATTTCAGAATCCCTTTGGAGGAAACTTACTTCAATCTTCACGTTTCAAGATGAAAACTATGTGAGTGAGTAGTGACTTTGTGTGTGAACAAGTGAAAGTGTGCCAATTTTTTAATAATTTAGGTGTCACCTTACTGCATGTGGACTTCGTGTGGTCCTTACAAGTCTTGATTACCTAATTTACTAAGTGCCATTGGCACAACCTTACGAAATTTTAAATTCCCTAGAGAGCTAGCATGTGGACATATGGGTCCTTACCAATCCTTTAACTCCCTAGTGTGATTTAATATAATAAAGCTTCAACAAATATCCTAGATTGTGGACATGTGGGCATGTATTGGCCCGTTACAAAAACCTTTAAACTTCCCTAGTGATTTGATCTAAGAAAGTAAATTCAAAACTATCCTATATTTGTAGCATGTGGGCATGTATGGGCCCGTTACAATTTAAGATGTGTTTTGAAAAGAAACTAAGAGGAGTCCCGAGGGGGTTGTTGTCCTCTCCTAAATATTTTGTCTTTAAGGGAGATGAAATAATCCCTCAATCATTTTTTTGATAATTAAGATCGCTTCATGGCGCGAGAGAAGAGCATACTCATAGATTGACATTCAATTTATGGTCCCAATGCAAGTAGTTATATTATGGATGTATGATGATTCCAACTTATCTTTAATCAGAGCAAGCCATCCATGTGGAAAGATGAATGCAAAAAGAGGATAAATATGGATTTTAACACCCTAAGTGCCTATGTTTTGACTAACCCTTCATGTGGAGAGGGAATCTAAGTGTGGTGCATATTACAATCTGCATAGAATAAAACTTAAGAAGGCTATGGGCCTCTAACAAATCACAAAAAACCCTTACAATGTCTGATTTTCTGGACAAATGCGCAGGTTGCAGAGTAGACAAAGGTGCATTGGGCGCCAATGTGAAAATGGAAAATGACCTTTTGGCATAGTGCATAGAATGCACCAAGAAACACAGTGTGTTTGGCGCACATTCTCGGAAGACACGACTGTGGGTTAAAAAACCTGCGCACTTTCTGTTACACGATCGTGAAAGAAATTTCGGATGAAATTCTCTCAACTCAGCTCTGAATTTATCTTTTTACAAGTAGGCATGGGACGGTTATGGTTCTTGCAAGTTAAATAAACCAAAATGAAGTGCTCAAACAACCCAAATGGGGGGAAAATTGATACCAATCCTCAGTAGAGTCACCAATCTGTTGCATCCCCTTCATCACCTAAATGAGAAAAATAGGGCGTTTACAAGTCCAGTTGGGTTAGATGAACAAGACAACAGTGAATGCAAGAGTTAGAAATATCAAGCATAAGAAATAAAAAAAGAACTAATGATAATAACAATAAAAGAAACTAAACTAGAATGCATAAGGGAAATAAAACAAAAATTAAACAACATGTATGCCACAAATGGATAAGTTGTATTAGTGGGAAAACACCAAAGAGAAAGGGAGACTTATGGGTCCCCTCTTCCTCCAAGGGAGGGCTCTTGAATCCCCAATAATTGAGCTCTTCTTACAAGTAACAAAATAAAAGGAAATGGTGAAGAAATCCAAAGCCCATCCACTCAAGAGGTGATGTGAATAGCTAAATGAAATGGTGCTTGTATGCTCTTGATGAGAAAAGAGGATTTTCCAAGAGAATATAGGCAGCATAACAATACAAATGAATTCCTTGAAAATATAGTGCACCCATGGCCTCTTTTTATATCAAAGCTTTGAGGCATTATTCAACTGGTCTTTAGTGTGAACAAGGGGCTCTTTAGGGCACCCTTAGGTCTTTTACCAGCCCCCCACTAGGATTCAACTCAGATTTGGGTGTCAAATCAACTTGGGAGATGAACCAGAAGTGGGTAGAAGGATGACCAAAATCATAAATGTGTCATTCTGAGGTGTGCATGGCTTTTTGTGTCCACAGTCACGCATCAAGCACATATGTGCTTTTCCGACATTATTCAACTATCGCACGTGCACACTCTACCTTTGTATCCTTGGCGCATGCTGATTTTTTAACGAGTTCTATAGTTTTGTGCCCTTTGGAAATGCATTTTCTGGGCCATGGATGAACTAATGGGTGTTTGAAGATGTTGGATTCCTGTAACCATTTGCGGACAAAATTCCAGTGATAACATATATATCTCCTTGGGGCTGCTCCCCCTATCTTCATCCTTATGTTATTTTTCTTCACATGTTTCTCTCCTCATGTTTCTATTTTATTTTGATAGAAAAGAGTGACTCCCCCTGAAAGTATACCTACTCTAAAAAATATTTCTCTTCTGAGATTTATCTTTCTCTCCCTTTGACATCATGGGAAAAAGGATAACTCCCCCTATCGTTATATCTCCCCTTTTATGCATGCTTCTAATCTTTCTTTCCTTATCTCTTTCTCTGACGATTTCTTTTCCCTTGACTTCTATGCAAGATGTCATGTAGGGATACCTATATGTTTCCTTTCCTCTCTTTCAGTGTTTCTTATTATCCATCGATTCTTCCTCTTGTAGTTCAATGACATATTTAAAAAGAATTCATTACTTGATTTCTTCATTTACTTTTCATGTTCACTTGACCATACTATTCAATGATGTACTTCTGATGATATAGCTTATGACGAAGGATTATCTTTCCTTGTTCTTCTATGCCTTTCACTGCTTGTCTTCTTGTGACCAATTGATTACACTTGTCCACCGATTCCACAGATTCCAATTGTAATATGTCATATATATGTATAGAGAATCCAATTATCTCATAAATCCATCTATGTCCATATGTCATAAGCTAATCAATTGTCCACAATGCTGACCCATCTGTCACTGTACTATTGTGAAGGCTTCTATACTACAATCGATCATCACATATTAATGTTTATTATAATGAATCAAATGTTTCCATTGATATGTAGTACATCCTTGAACTTGTAATGAATATATATATTCCTGGAAAGTGTGTCAATGACATTCCTCTAATATTTTCATGGGAACACTGCTTCTCAATCAATCAATCTATCATTTTGTACCTATGCTATCTGACTTCTCTAAAATTGTCTCTACAAACACTTCAAACTACTCGAAGGATGGTTCTTTGATCTATAATGGCTACTGTGTAGACTCCCACTCTTCAACATTATTATTATTGGGGATATCCAAGTTGGATGGATCAGAACAATGGAGGAATCCACCTTATTGTGGAGTAATATTCCTCTTCATCTCTAGACTCATCATCTCTCTAAACTTTGACTTCTTCCTTTTTCCTGTGGATTCATTATGATTTTTCACTACAATTCCTGAGAGTACAATATCTTGGACCTTTTCTTGAATCTTTATTCACCTTCTCTTATTTTCTAAATCACACTACTACAAATCCTCTGATCTCTAGGACATATTCTTTATTCACTTTCTCTTCTTGTCTTTCTTTTCTTTTCCAAACCTTCATGTATCTGACATCAATGTTTTCTTTCATGGAAGGCTCTATCATGCTTCTACAATTCCGATCTATGTGACCATAATTGTGGAATTTGTAACATTTAATGTTATGTGGAGCCACATAAGCATTTATTGCTAGAACATTTCTTCCATAAGCCCTGCAATATACAACTTTATGTCCAAAGTTAGTACACTTAAGACAATAACCATAACAGAAATTCACATACTTGGGAGTGAATTATCTTCTTTGTGGTCTAGTCCTTATGAAATCATTCGTTGTTTTATCATGATATTCTCTTCTGTTGATCCCTTCATCATTATTGAAGCTTCTTTGTTGCTTAAATGTGGAAGGGCTTGTTGAAGACATATCTTTGTTATACTCATTCTTATTTGATTCTTACTGACCACGATTCCTTCCTTTGAGTACTTCTGCATAACTCTTACCTTTTTCTTCATTCTTTCTATCTGGAAACCTGGAGCATTTATCTTCAACTTTCTTTACTGATGATGTGGGCGTTTCTCTCTCTTCAATGTTCTTGTTGAGCTTGACAATTTTAACTCTCAACGTGACAACTTCTTCTTCAATATTCTCAACCTCTTCTTCTTTCTTCATCATCTAAATCTTCATGACTTATGATCTGGATGTAGGAGAAGAATGAACTAATTAACATAATGAACACAATAAACATAGAGATATGAAGAACAAAATAGATATCCATTGAACAATATCTTCTATTGAATAAATGAAATAGGCTGAAATTGTAAAACTACAGAACTGAAACACTTGCTCGAATGATGGTAGTTATCCCTGAGAAGAGATGTGGTTGCTATGCACATCCATCTGAGTAGAATGATTACAATGAGGCTCCAAAGACATTTTTAACATTTTTCATGAATCTCAAAACCATATACATCCAAAAACCTAACCCTAGGAGATGAAATGCCAAAAGTTATGTGGGCCCCTATGGGTAAGTGGGTACCTCAATTTCCCGGGATCGTAACTTTTTCATACGACCTCCGTTTTAGGCATGTGATAGCCCGTTGGAAAGGTATTTTCACGAAATATGCATTAATCCATCAAAATTTGAATCCGTCTATAATTTGAATGTGGTGAGACAAAAAACCACTATTTAGGGCCCCAAAATGACCCTGGAAGTATAGAAAGATGTGCTGACATGAAAACTTACAAAATGATCCAGTAGGATTAGGTGAGAGGCCACCAGTATCCACCTGGAGGATGTGTAGGGCTTCAGATAACCCCAAAAGTGTAGAACCCACAATTACAAAGAAGTACAGAAGAACATGGTAAACTAAAACTTTTAAGAGAAGCCAGTTGGAATAGGTGGGTGGCCACCAATATCCACTTGGATCAATCCTCCCCCCTTAGGAAGAAATGGTTTCCATTGGATTGATTTCCCCCATCAAGCAAGAAAAAGTTTGCTAAATTTAGCCCTGGGTGAGCCAATTTCCTTGTTGGAGGAGTTGCCCTACCTTGACAACTTGATAAACATGGATCCTTTGTTGGCGAGTGCCCTTGACCTATGTGTACACTATTTTATTAGTGGATGCATGATCCATACAGTCAGGGTTGAGCTCTGTTAGTGTCATATGTTCAATGATCTATGAGGTGTCCAATAAGGGTGGAAAATATTACCGAAGGAGGTCTACATTGAACACTGTGTGCAATCCAAGGAAGGGTGGAGTGTTGAGCTCAAACGAATTTCTACCCACAACCTTGGTGAAATTTCAAGGCCCATAGTGAAGTGGGTGGAGCTTATGATGGGGACTTGGAAGATGTTATTTCTACAAATGTAACTAGACCTTGTATCCAAACTGAAACTGGTGCGATACCCTATGTTGATCATGGCGTTGCTTGTACTTAGCATTGGATTTATGAAAAATCTCATGGACCTGTTGGGGGATGTGTTGAATCTGTTCAATAAATTCTGGTGGTTTTTTTGGTATCAGACTGAACATGGGAATAATATTTTGGTGTGGTTGTAAGAGCTATTGCAACATCAATGGGACCCAAGGGTTGGACTCCCAACCCCACCTGAAGTGGGATATGGCTTATGGAGCTATGGAGAGCCTTGTTGTAACTGTGTTGAACATAGGGGAGACTCTCATCCCATGTACACAGATACTTAGAGTTGTACATGCGTAGGATGTGCACAATCATCCGATTGACGACCTATGTTTGGTCATCTATTTAGAGGTGGAAAACAATGGATTTAGTGAGCTTGGTGTCCAATAGTGACCAGAGACTCGACCAAAATGTGTTGAGGAACATTATGTCTCAGTCGAAGATGATGATCTCTGGCATACCAAAATGGACCCATACTCCTTCGAAGAAGATCTTGGAATTATTTGTCGTTGTGATGTTCTTCTTACAGGCTGTGAGGATGGCCATCTTTGAAAATTGATCAACAAACACAAATACACAATCATTTCCTTTCTTGGTGGACGGAAGGCTAAACATGTAACCCATCAAGATGGATTCCAAAGGCTTCTCGGGGTAGGAAGAGGTGTGTATAATCCATGCTTCTTGATGGTTGTGTTGGAAATGGCATAGTAAGTGCAAGATATGATATACTTGTTGATATCCTGTCAAAGTTTTGGCTAATAAAAATGTTTATGTAGAATGACCACAGTATTATCCATGCAAAAATGTCTTGCCATCCGACTATAGTGGGCTTCCCAAATCATCTTTGCATGCTCTCTTGAAGTAACACGGATATGGACCAGATGGTATAACAATACATCCTGAATGTAAAATTCAGTGACAATCGCGCCAGTACCCAAGAGCTGATAGGTGGTGGCGAAGTTCATATCTTGCTGATAAAGTTGGGGCCACTCAGATGCCTCATGTCCACAGGAATGGAGAACAGTGGTGAGTGAATCCATGGGATATTGATTGAGGTAGTCAGCGACATGATTTGTGCTCTCAGTCTTAGAATTTATGTTGATATGGAACTTCTACAAGTAGGTGGATCACTTCTAATGGCAGTCATTTTGTAACTTCCCTTGTATCTATATGAAATGTAGAGGCTTGTGATCATTGTGGATGATAATCTCCTTTCCCATAATGTAATTCTTCCATTGACGATAGGCTTCTACAATGGAATACATTTCCTTGTCATAGGTGGGGTATTTCTAGACAATATCTGAGAGTGTCTCACTATGGTATGCCACTGGATGACCGTGTTGAGTGAGAACTATGCCTACAACATAGTCATATGCATCAGTTTCAATCTTGAATGGTTGTTGTAGATTGAGAAAGGAGAGTATTGGAGATGAGAAAAAGTGATGCTTTATATCATTGAATGCCCATTGTTGTTCATTCATCAACAATTTAGCCCAAGTATTGGACCTTGTTCATGCCAAAGGAGCATTTTTCCAATTTGGCATATAGCTTGTGCTGCCGCAGAGTGCTCAAAACCTGTTGAATATGTTGCATGTGATCCTCCCAAGTTTTTTTGAAGATGAGGATGACATCCAAATATACCACCACAAAATATTTGGTGAAGGGTCTCAAAACATCATCCATCAACCTCATGAGAGTGGCTAGTGCATTTGTTAATCCAAAGGGCATGACCAACCATTCAAGGAGACCTTATTTAGATTTGAAAGTTGTCTTCCATAAATCAGTTGGTTCGATGGGAACCTGGTGGTAGCCATACTTTAGGTCAATCTTGTTGAAGAAATTCCCCCCCTTGATTTGGTCAAGAAGGTCATCAATCCTAGGGATTAGGTACCAATTCTTGACTGCGATTTTGTTTAATGCTTTGTAATCAATGAAGAATCACCATGTTTCGTCCTTCTTCTACACCAGTACAATTGGTCTTCTGCAAGGGGAGGAGATAGGTATTATGTGCCCCTTTTGAAGAAACTATTGGATCTGATGCTTGATTTCGTCATTTTCCATCAATGGGCGATAATAGACTGGTCCATTAGGAAGAGGTGCACCAAGGGTTAGATCAATTGGATGATTGACTTGGCAGTGCGTCGGTACCCCGGTCAGTGAGGATGAGAAGTCTTTGTAGTCTTCCATGATCCCATACACTTTCTTCTGCTGCAAAGAGAGGAATTTTTTAGAGGCCACAGATGTGGAAGCAACCTTCTGATTACTGTGAGCACGGATCGCAAAGAAGATGAACTTCCTGATATGTAAAATGACCTTACTTCATTTATTAGTAGATATTAAATAAATAGCATTAGGCGACGCTACCTTTGGTATCCTATACAATTATCTACCAAAAGTAATAATAACACTGCAGGGTATAGACTCATACACACCATGAAGATTCCAAAAATATACTTGTCCTAAATAACATCACAAACTTCAAGGGGAGAAATATAACACAATACCTCATCTTTTAAAGGCTTAATGTCATAGGGAAGACGATATTGTTGGATGACACGAATATCTCTTCCTTGGTGAAGCCATCCGATGGTGTAGGGTTTCAGGTGTGGTGTCATTGGCAGGTCCAACCGCTTGATGACCTCTGTTGAGATCAGGTTCTTCCAACTTCCTCTATCGACAATGAAATGAAGGGGATCCCCATTTACCCACATCTATGAGTGAAAGAGGTTTTCCCCTTCCTCTGGTTCTTCTGGTTCACTTAGATGGAATTTGGTGGTAGTGATAGTGGCACTAGGTTCAACATCAATTTGGCAGTGACAGTGGCACTAGGTTCTTCTTCCCTCCTTATAGATTTGATTCAGAGTCAGAATCAGCCTCTGATTCGGAATCCTTCAGCTCGACCATGAGTGACTACCTGGAGCATCCTTCTTCAGTGTTGTGCCAAGGGATTTTATGATATTCACACCATTTTCCTATGTCCTTCTTCATCTTCTCATTTCCCTTCTTGTGTTGTGGCTTGGAATGGTTGTCCTACGAGTGTCCATATTTTCTTTGTCCCTTATTGTGTGGGTTGGGGCCACCTTTTCCCTACTTCAGCTGTGAGGAGTTTGTAGATCCAAACTCTTGCCTCTTTTTCTTAAATTTTTGCTCGATCTTGACAACATATCTATAATCCATACCCAATGAGGCGATTTCTAGAAAATCCATTTCTGCTTGAATGTATCTATGGAAACAATCGTGGTATTTGAGCAGTAGATATCACTCAAAGTATTTGATACACAATTCGGTTCTTAGTCTATGGAAAATATTGGTGAAATTTGGTATGGCCTGGTCCCTTTCCTGATACAGGGTGGTCCATTTGGTGTACTGGTCCTCATAGCTTCCAAAAAGGTAGTATTGTTCTTTAATGACATCTCGAAAGGAATCCCATGTAGGGGAAACCACAAATATTGAATATTCCTCTATGGACCTTTGCTCTGAGTAAGTATCCCACCAGTCCTTAACATGGGGGACGACCTTAAGGAGTGAAAAATTAATCTTTTCCCTATTGGAAAAATTGTGGATCGAAAAATACCCTTCGAGTATATTCAACCATTTATCTACAACATCTGCATCTATCARTCCTTCAAAAAATGGAATATCAAAATTTACCTATATCTTGAAGGGAGTTTCATGATTGTTTGATGAATATGCTTCTTCTGTGGGAAACCACTAAAGGATTTGTGCAAAGTTGTCCATCATTTCATTCCTTTGTTGTGCAAGGGCTTCCTTGAGAAGCATTTTAAAAGGATATCCTGCTCCATCATATTTATTTTCATCCCCCATGGGTTGTTGTTGGGATCGACTCGACTGATATTGCAACAACTCGATTGGTTTGAGTCCCAACTTCTTCTACCTAGATCTTGTCAGGGACATGGACGAAGAAAAATAAATTAAGAGAAAACCATTCTGATACCACTGATACAGATTTACGAGAGGAATGAACTGATTAAAAAAGTGAACACAATAAACACAAATATATGAAGAACAACACATATACCCAGTGAACAATATCTTGTATTGAATAAATGAAATAGGTTGAGACTGTAAAACTGCATAAATGAAACACTTGCTCGAATGGTGATAGCTATCTCTAAGAAGAGATGTGGTTGCTACGAGCATCCGCCTAAGAAAAATGATTACAATGAGGCTCTAAAGGCCTTTTTAACATTACTCATGAATTCAAAACCCTAGACATCCAAAAACCTAACCCTAGGAGATGAAACGCAAAATGTTATGTGGGCCCTTATGGGTAAGCTGGTACCTCAACTTCTTGGGTTTGTAAATTTTGCATACGACCTCTATTTTAGGCACGTGATAGGTTGTTGGAAAGGTTTTTTCGATAACTATGCATTACACCATCAAAATCTAACTTCATCTATAGTTTTATTGTGGCAAGCCAAAAAAAACTATCTAGGGCCCCAAAATGACCCTGGAAGTACAGAAAGATGTGCTGACATGAAAACATACAAAATAAGCCAGTTGGATTAGGTGGGAGGCCACCAGTATCTACCTGGAAGATTTGTAGGGATTCAGATAGCCTAGAAAGTGTAGAATCCACAATTACAAAGAAGTACAAAACAACATGCTAAACTAAAACTGTCAAGAGGAGCCAATTGGAATAGGTGGGTGGCCACCAATATCCACCTAGATCAACTTCTTTCGTTCTCTTTGCTTATTCAAGTTGGATATTCAAGGAGATTATTTATTCTTCAAGTATTTTTTCTTGTTAACTAGATTCAGCTTCAAGCTAGTTTAAAGCCTCAGATATTTCCTTGAGATGATCTGTCAAAATATTCTCTCTCTTATCTACTTCCTTTCTTTGTGCTACTATTTCATATTCCAAACATTTCTTCTCTTTCATATGACTTTCATATGCTTATTCAATCCTTCTGGATTCTTCCAACTAAGATTTTAGATTCATGATGACTTTTTGAGATTCTTC
Source organism: Picea engelmannii (assembly GCA_009831015.1). Taxonomy (NCBI): domain Eukaryota; kingdom Viridiplantae; phylum Streptophyta; class Pinopsida; order Pinales; family Pinaceae; genus Picea; species Picea engelmannii. The sequence goes on from ML810381.1 coordinate 222,813, forward strand.
GGAAATTTCTTGAGAATTCTTCTCGACTAATTGTTCCTCAAGATAATTGTTTTTCTTCCTTTGTTTCGGCAATTCGTCTAAAGCACTGATTAATTTTTTCTTCAAGGTATATTATTCCTTCTTCACAATCTTCTGCTTCTGAATATGTCTGACATTATGAACATCTTTATTCTTGTTCTGTTCTTGCATATTCTTTAGCATTCTCTGGTTTTGTAATGGGATACTCCTCAAATTAGAGATTATGTAGATTATCCCAAAGTTATTTAGCTGATGAAAATTTTCCAACTTTCTCTCTTACCAGATCAGGTAATGCTTCCCAGATCAAATCCATTTTTATTTTGTTGTTTCTTTTCAATTCCTTATTGGCTACAATATTCGGTTTCTTTGTAGTGGTGTATCTTGTAAAAATTGATTTCCAAACATCATACCCTTGTTCCTTTAAGAATGTTTTCATCCTGATACTCCACATTAAATATCTTTGACCATTATTACCATCAAACTGGGGTACCCCATGTTGATGATTGCATCTATGTGAGACATTCTCTAACTTACAAACCTGTGAGGTGTGGATCATTACATTTATGTAATTTTTTCTCTCAGCTTCCAAAACTGAGAGAAATCCCCTAAGAAGGGTATGTGTTTCCTTCTTGAGACAGAGCTAGGAACGTAGAGATGACCTCCTCCATTTAGAGAGTTGAGAATAACTCCAGATGATTATTCAGTGGGAAAGGTGATCTGTTGAGTTGGACGTGCCTGTGTCTGAGCACTGTTATCGCGTAGTTTATATTTTAGGTCACAACCTATAAGGATAAAGGTCAAACTGGAGAAAAAAGGAACCTTCCCCACCCAATGTCACCTCGATGGGGAGGTTCTTTCTGTTTAGGGAGGTTAGCCCAGGGGAGACGTCACCGGTAACCTGGGGTTTTGAAGAGGCAAAGAATATAAGGTCAAAAGTTAAGGTTTTCCCTCCTCTCAGGTTACCAACACTATCAGATATTCCGGCTAATCAACCAAAAAAGAAGAGAAGTCCCTATTGAGAACACCTGCCCAGAACAAGACAATGACAAAACAATATGTATATTTGCAGGTTATAATTCAAAGGGTTAGTTCTTCTTGACTATCTGATTTCATTAATAAGCAATATGATAGACAAAATGAGGTCAACGTTTTTCTAAATAGCCTATGCAAGATCATCAATTCATCAATGTCTATAATAATGACCAAGCCAACAATATTTTCAATCAACAATAGCTCAATATATGCTTGATGTCATCATTAATTGCTCAATTACTAGTTAGAAATCTTGATGCGTCAAGTATGACGTCAGCCTAGGTTAGTAGGGTTAGGGTTAGTTAGGGTTTCAAGGATGAAAGTTTTAAAAGATGATTTTGAACACTACAAGCTCAACGTTGTAAGTCTAACCAGTTCCTTAGGGTAAAATGGAGTCAAAAGTAAGGGCAAAAGATCTCGAGAGGACTTACACTTAGAGACTAGAGAGTAGGGTTCCAAGGTGCTGCAATGGCAGGGCCCTAGAATCAAAACCCTAAGGGAAGGAGGCTCATTCTGGTGTTGCTTAAGCAAGGCCTCATGCTCTTTCCTCTTTCTCTAAACACACTTGGCAAAACGGCTAGCTTCAAGGTACATATCTAAGGGAGAAAAGTGTTGCAGGAGCAAGGCTTTTCAAACCCTGGAAGGTTAAAACCCTAGGTGTAGATTTAACTAGGCCTAGGACATCTCCTCTCTTCAACCTATAATGTTAATGCTAACTCAAAAAAAGGGAAAAAAGTGTAGCAACGACTAGGCTATATCTTCCTTTATCAATGGCTAAAACAATTGCTCAAACAAGGGGACATATAACAATGACCTACTAGTGTGCTTGCTACCTAGGGTTTCAAGATTCAGCAATATAATAGCAATATAATAGCAAATGTAAGAAATTAAGCCTACAACCATTCACTTAAGAATTTTTGCATGAAAAATTCACTTACATATCATGAAGA
>ML810381.1:227765-244820 GCA_009831015.1 Picea engelmannii
GGCAAACAATGTTTTCACTCCTATCAAAATCCAAGCATAGTGGCAGTTGATAGTCATTTTCACAGGGTAAATCCAAGTGCTCGGAGGATTACTCATCAAAGGCCTCAAGGTAAGACCGGAAATCATCAGTGAAATGTTGTACTCCGTCAACCTTGGGTGTTTGTGGAGAGTCAGTAAAAATCTCATCTCCTTGTTGCCACTGTTTAAGAGCTTGCTGTGACAATTGCGAAGGCAACACTTGGGGATGACCTTTTACGTCATAGATGGGATCTGTATCATAACTAAATGCATCCCACCTATGTTTTCCAACATGTATGAACTCATCAAAATCAGTTATGTCAATATCAGTATCATAACATGGAGGAGTCAAAAAATCCAATACTTCTCTACTCTATGTGTCATAAGGCAAAGAACCACTAAAAACTTGGAAGGGGGAATAATTTACCTCGCTTAATCCTTCCTGTGAAAGAGCTTCAAGTATTTGGATAGCATCATCAGGTGGAATATCTGCCCCTAAATCTTTAGTCTTGAGACATAAGGGATCTAGCTCATCCAAGGGTTCCACTCCTTCTTCATTTTCTGAGTCATAGAACAAGGTATCATCAAAAGAATCAAAATGACTTACCTCATTCTCTTCATCTTGCGTAGGAGTGACAAGATCTTGGAGAGATTCATCAGACTGAGGAGCGATTACCGGTGCTTCATCCTCATAATTCACGTTTCTGGTTACGTCTTCATTGCATTCTATTGGATTATGGGAGAGATCTTGCTCCTCTTCAAGGGGTTGATAATGGTCTTCACAAACCTCGTCTCTTATATCAGAGGATTCTTGGTATTGATCATGATAATCCCTCCTAAGATATTCTACAATCTCAGTGGTGAATCCTTTGTGGTGTAAGGTTACCATGAGGTTTTGAAGGACATGTTCATACGTTTGGAAATATGTCTTAGTAAGGTCGATAAACTTACTGATGAGGTGCATGAAAGATGATATGCCCCTGTCCTTGCAACAATTCTTAAAATGTTTCTGTAAGTAGGATGGCAGGGTGAGAAAAAACAATTTTATGAGAGCATCCTCTCCTCCCAACTTTATCTCGCTCAAATACTCCAGAAAATTTACTATATGAGGAGCTGGGGGGCCCAAAAACATTGGAGAGTTGTCTATCCATTTTGTATCAAAGTAATTTGGGTATCCTTGAAAACTTCTAAAATCAATACTTGGATACATTAGTTCCCAGTGTGCCATGATCCCATAACTTGAAAATATCACAGAAGGTAATGTGGCACCCTAAGAAAAATCAGTGGAGTTGCCAGATAGTTTTCCTGAAACTACCAAAGAATAGGGGGAATAAGGTCTAGTGGATTTGCCAGGTAAGCTTGTAAGAGAAAGGTATTTGAGGCAAGGCTTACCAAAGGATTTGTCATTGAGGAATATTGACTCAGTGTTCCCTGGAAACGACGCCAAAATGTTATCGTGCAATTTATATTTTAGGTCACAAGCTATAAGGATAAAGGTCAAACTGGTGAAACAAGGAACCTTCCCCACCCAATGTCACCTCGATGGGGAGGTTATTTCTGTTTAGGGAGGTTAGCCCAGGGGAGACGTCCCCGGTAACATGGGGTTTTGAAGAGGCAAAGAATATAAGGTCAAAAGTTAAGGTTTTCCCTCCTCTCAGGTTACCACCAATATCAGATATTCTGCCTAATCAGCCAATAAAGAAGAGAAGTCCCTGTTGAGAACACCTACCCGGAACAAGACAATGACAAAACAATATGTATATTTGCAGGTTATAATTCAAAGGGTTAGTTCTTCTTGACTATCTGATTTCATTAATAAGCAATATGATAGACAAAATGAGGTCAATGTTTTGCTAAATAGCCTATGCAAGATCATCAATTCATCAATGTCTATAATAATGACCAAGCCAACAGTATTTTCAATAAACAATAGCTCAATATATGCTTGACGTCATCATTAATTTATCAATTACTAGTTAGAAAGCTTGTTGTGTCAAGTATGACATCAGCCTAGGTTAGTAGGGTTAGGGTTAGTTAGGGTTTCAAGGATGAAAGTTTTAAAAGATGATTTTGAACACTACAAGCTCAACATTGTAAGTCTAACCAGTGCCTTAGGGTAAAATGGGGTCAAAAGTAAGGGCAAAAGATCTCGGGAGGACTTACACTTAGAGACTAGAGAGTAGGGTTCCAAGGTGCTGCAATGGCAGGGCCCTAGAATCAAAACCCTAAGGGAAGGAGGCTCATTCCAGTGTTGCTTAAGAAATGCCTCATGCTCCTTCCTCTTTCTCTAAACACACTTGGAAAAGCAGCTAGCTTCAAGGTATAAATCTAAGGGAGAAAAGTGTTGCAGGAGCAAGGCTTTTCAAACCCTAGAAGGTTAAAACCCTAGGTGTAGATTTAACTAGGCCTAGGACGTCTCCTCTCTTCAACCTATAACTTTAATGCTAACTCAGAAAAAGGGAGAAAAGTGTAGCAACGACTAGGCTATATCTTCCTTTATCAATGGCTAAAACAATTTCTCAAACATGGGGACATATAGCAATGACCTACTAGTGTGCTTGCTACCTAGGGTTTCAATATTCAGCAATATAATAGCAATATAATAGCAAATGTAAGAAATTAAGCCTACAACCATTCACTTAAGAAGTTTTGCATGAAAAATTCACTTACATATCATGAAGAATGCATTATCAAACCCTAGTTGTAAACCTTCCATGAGAGAAACACCATAAATGCCAAGAGAAATCCTCCAAGAAGAGTTGCGCCTCACTTCCAACACCAAAAATACCAAGCAAAAGGCTAAAAGATAGTCTCTCACAAGAGAGTGAGTTATGTTCTGTTCAAAATGAGGAAAAATGTCCTCAATTTATACCAATCCATGACCTTTCAATTAAAAAATAGGTCATTAAAACAACCAACAAGGCTAACTACAAAATTTACATTGTTTTTGCATTAACTGCTAGAAAATGACATAATATGAGCAAAAAGTGGGACGTCAAGCCCTTCTGAGGGAGACATTGGCCCTTTTTTGGGCATATCCAACATCCAGAAGCCAGACGTTGGCCCTTTTAGGGCTCCTCCAAGCTGCCACACGTGCCAAATAGCCTCATCACATTGTCACATGCTCAGGATAACGTCCTTCTCTGCTGGGTGACGTCCTGTCCATCAAGGGGTAAACGTTCCATCTGCAGTGGGTGATTCCCCCTAGGCCAACCTCTGCCAAAGTGTCCTGGGTGGAACGTCCTTCTCTCTTCTTGTGCAAAGGCTTGTCATAACGTTGTCCTATATCTTCCATCCTAGCAACCATCTGATGGGCTCTTCAGCCCCATGGAGGTCAGAGCTAATCATATCCCCATGTTTACCGGTCCACTGGTACCTGTCCGTCGGGTATGGTCTTGCACATCAAATTTTTTTCGCTCCATGGGCTCATCAGTCCTTGGGATCATAGCAATGTTAATCATATTTCATCATTAAATTTATCAAATACATGCATAAAACCCCTAGCATATCCTCTAATAGCTCAAAGACATTACACTGATCCACTATACAAAGTTGAAAAATAGACAGAACAACCTATTGGGCTGGTATCCATAAGAAGAGGAAAGTTTCCACAAAAGATTATTCAAGCCATGTTCATGAAGTGATATGGTCTAAGGATGTCCGGTCATAGTGAAGACCAGGGGTAGGTATTGTCCGTGGGTGCCTTTGTGGGAGGTGAGTTGTACCCGTCATGGATGCACTTTTTTCCAAGCCCCTTTATTGCCTTTATTCTTTTTTTATTTATTGCTTTTTCTTTCTTTTTTACTTCAAAGTCTGACCAGAGGACACTGCCTTGGCATGGTGGCCAGAGATGAAAGTGTTACTCACTAGTATTTTCGCAGAAATGATAAGGCTGGCTCTTGATGAGACCCCCTTTCCCTTGGACATGCAACCAAGGGTCATTTCCCTAGCGTGGTGACCAGATAATGACAACGTCATACTGCTAGATACCTATGAACATAATGAGTCGGCTCGTGATGAGAACTCCCATCCTCTTAGTTAGGCCTTGTTTTGTTATTTTTCTTTGGGTCCCTTTTGTTTCTTATCGAGAGGCCTTTTATTGCCTTCTCAGGGATCGTTGGGCGACGCATCTCTAGGTTTTATTTCCTATGGATTTTATCTTTTACCAGCTGCTTTTACCCCCTGGGCCTTTAGCCCCTTCTTCCCATAGGACAAATTGTAACCCCTCAAATAGGTCATCCTAATGCCCGGACCAGGGAAATGGGATAGATGTATGGGAGATAAGATTTAAAGTGATAGTATGGTGGGAGCGGACGATGGCTCTCCAAATCCCCCCTGGTGGCTAACCAAAACCCATGGATACCAGATTGCTAGGGAATCCCGTTAATCCCCCCAAAAATGATCAAGTGGGTTAGTGTAAGATCCAAGCAGTCGTCAGAAATGTAAGGAACTTGATGCATATATAAGAAATTTATAATGATCAAACATGACACATACCATGATACCTGGACCAATTACCTCATGGAGCAAGAGTCTTCTCTGATGCAAGTCCAAGCCGATGGTGATGGATGTCGCTGTTGTTGACAGGAAAAATATGGAGAAGAAAAGAAGTATGGGCCCTCCAGGGCCATGCTCAGGTCAATCCTGCTCTCGGTACTCCATGTCTAGGACCTGTGGGCCTCAAGACATGATCTCCTAGTTATCCCTAGAAATTGGGGATAACAAGCACAAGGTGAATGTGTGAAATCCCAAAGTGTTGGGCTCATATTCATGTGATCAGAAATGAAGATGATGTATTAGCCTCCTCTAAGCAACAAAGTTGATGAGAAGACTCCAGATGATTATCCTGTGTGAGGCAATGGGAAAGAAGATCTGTAGAGTGGACATGCCTGTGGATGAGCATAGGTGAACATGTGAAGATATGGTTCTTCTGTGTAATTCAGTGAACCAGAGATATGACATCCCTATGGATGTGCCCCTAGTGGATGAGCTCTAGTGGGTGTATCATATCCTTTGCTATATATGTTTCAAGAGTCAAACCTTCCTGTAACCCTAATTGTTAAGTAAAGGGTACAGGTCGACCCCACCTTCATGTGATTAATAATAAATGTAAAAGATAATTAATATGGATAATATTAATTATAATACTTATTATTATTATAATTATAATATGACTTAGAGAGGTCAGCCTTGTTGAGCCAATAGACACTTCAGTTGATAGGACAAGTCTAATATAAGGGAAATTCCCCATTGCGGAAACATATCATTCAAGTGAGTTTGGAAATTTCAGCAAGTACATTTACTTGGGAGAAGTGCGCACATCTCTTGGGCGCTAGTATTATAGGGTTTAAGCACCCTCTTATGTGCTAGGTATTTCTTGGTGGTGAAGGTACTTCTCTTGAAGAATATAGAAAAGGATTTGGCTGAGTTTTCTTCCCTTGTTGAGAAGGGTTTCCCATAATACTTCCTGTGTTCCTGTGCATGGTGTTTCTTCTTGTGATCTTGGTTGTTGCAACATTCTTGTTTATGGTTAAGACAAATGAAAATTGAAATAAAAAACATTCTTAACCTATCATATTGAAAAATAAAAATGGTATTAGAGAATAGGTCTTGAAGATCCCATTGCACAAGCATTTTCCATCCCCTTCTCTCACTCATTTGCAGAAACCGTACAACCCTCCTAGGGTTTCCTGAAATTTTGTACGACCTCCTCTTCTGAGAGATTTCACCACTCAAAACTTGGACGCTTGGGATGAAAAATAAATAGAATCATACAACCTCCTTCAACGCACCTCCGACAAGTCTCAGATCAAAATTCTGGGCATTTCAAATTTTTGGCCCTAAGGGTTTCTAGGGTTTTGCCAAAATTATGCAGAAAATTCTGAAGTGTATTTTTGCAAACTTCTTGAAGAAGTTCCTCATATTTCTAGGGCTATCATATTTATCAAGGCTTATTATTGGCAGTCACAAGCCCAATAAAACCTAAAAGTGCTAGCCTAGCCTAGCTGTTAGGTTTTCTAGCCTAGTTGACAAGGGTTTGTGAAGATAAGAAAAATCATGATGGGAAGCAAGCTCAGTACAAGACTCCAAAGTAATGAAGACATCAACATCTCAACACTCTCAGGTATGGTTCCTATCAATGATAATACTTGGCTAATTGACAGTGGTGCCTCTAAGCACATGACCGGTATTAGAAATCATCTAACAAACTTCGTTGAGAAAGAGACACATCTACATGTTGTTCTTGGAGATGATGCAAGATATAATGAGAGAGGAGTTGGAACTTCTACCTTCCAACTAGATTCAGATATTCAACTTAAACTAGAGGAAGTTCTATATGTACCCAGAATGAAGAGAAACCTTGTCTCTATTTTGGCCTTGGAGGACAAAGGTTACAAAATTACTTTCTCAGAAGGAACAGTTCTTGCATGGCACAAAGACTCTCATATAAGCTCTTCCAAAGTAATTGGTGTAAGAGAAAACACCTTGTACAAGTTGACCATCAAACCAGTTCAAGCCTTATTACATGACATTATCAACTTGTGTGAGTTATGGCATAGAAGACTTTCTCACATTCATTATAGAGCTCTTCCAGCACTAGGGAAAATGGTAATAGGAGCCCAACGCCACCGTTGCCACCACGAAGATCTAGAAGGAGGAACCAGAAGATCCATAGGAGGCAGAGTGTCTCTTCCATTCCAAGATGTGGGTAAAGGGTTCCCCGTTGCAGTTCATTGTCGACAGCAGGAGCCATAAGAACCTCATCTCGGTAGAGTTCGTGAAGTGGCTAGGCTTGTTGACCACAACACACCCACAACCATACACCATCGGGTGGTTGCACCAAGGACGGGACCTCTGCGTCAGTCAACAATGTCGCCTTCCCTACAACATCAAGCCCTTCACGGATGAGGTATTATGTGACATTGCTTCTCTTGATGTTTCTGATGTATTATTAGGCCAACCATACTTGTGGAAGCGACATGTTGTGTATGAGTCGAGGCCTCGTGCTATTATTATCACTTTGGGAAATAATCTATACAGGATACCGGAGATAGAACTGCCTACCACCATCTCTTTGGTTATTGCAAAACAATGCAGTAAGCTCATTTCCAAAACCAGGAAATTTGTTTTCCTGATGATCCGCCCTCAGGGAAAGAGGAAGACTGTGGCCATGACCTCTAGACAGGGCTCTGTTGCATGAAAACAACAGATGGATAAGGTCATGGAGGAGTAAGAGGACATCTTCACCTCCCCCGCAGGGGTGCCTCTACACTTCCAGGTCAAGAACCCCATCGATCTGACTCCAGGTGCACCGCTACCCAATGGACCCATCTATCGACACTCTGTTCTGGAGAATGACGAAATCAAGAGGCAGATTTAGGAGTTGTTGCAAAAAGGTCACATTTGGTCGAGTTCATCACCCTGTGGGAGCCCGATCGTGTTGGTGCAGAAGAAGGATGGGACTTGGAGACTCTGCATTGACTATCGGGCACTGAACAAGATCACTGTCCAGAATAGGTACCCGATCCCACGGATTGATGACCTTCTGAACCAACTCAAGGGGGCAAAATATTTCAGCAAGATCAACTTGAAGTTTGGGTATCACCAGGTACCAATCAAACCCTCTGATGTGTGGAAGACTACATTCAAATCCAAGGAGGGCCTTTTCGAATGGTTGGTCATGTCTTTTGGGTTGACAAATGCCCCTGCAACCTTCATGAGGCTAATGGACAACATCCTGTGGCCATTCACCAACTCATTTGTAGTGGTGTACTTGGATGACATTTTGATCTTCAACCAGACTTGGGAGGAGCACCTCCACCACATTGGACAGGTCCTCCAAACACTGTGGCAACACAAGTTGTGTCTCAATTTGGAGAAATGCACTTTTGGCATGACCCAAGTTCAATATATGGGATACATTATTGATGAGTAGGGAGTGCATGTGGATCCAGCAAAGATCCAAGTCATTCGGGATTGGCCAGCCCCAACCACCCTAACAGAGCTCCGTAGCTTTTTAGGTCTTGCCAATTTCTATCGTAGGTTTGTGTTGGGATTCTCTCATATCACTTGGTCCTTGAGTCAAGTCACCAAGGGAGGAGCTAAATCAAAATTCTTTTGGTCTGAATCTCAACAGAAGGCATTCAGGGAGTTGAAGCATCACCTCTTCTCTGCACCAGTGCTCACATTACCAGACTTGCAACAACCATTTGAGATCGAGACAGATGCCTCTGACTATGCTATTGGGGCAGTCCTTACTCAACATGGCCATCCAGTGGCATATCACAGTGAGACACTTTCTGACATAGTCCGGAAGTATCCCACTTATGAAAAAGAAATGTATTCCATTGTGCAGGCTTATCGGCAATGGAAGCATTACATTTTGGGAAAGGAAACGATCATCCACACAGACCATCGACCCCTGCAGTTCATACAGACACAAGGGAAGTTGTAGAACGATCGCCATCAGAAGTGGTCCACATACCTGCAACAGTTTCATTTGAACATTAAGTACAAAAAAGGAAGCACCAATAATGTTGCAGACTGCCTCAGTCGACCACCCATCGTGGCGCTAACTATTGTGCTCAACTCTTGTGGGCACGAGACTTCTGATTGGCTGCTTCTCTACACAAGCGATCCAGAATTTGGCCACACATACAATACACTCTTGGAGGGTAAGCAAGTTCTCAATTTTCACCTCTAGGATGGCCTGTTGTGTCACCTGGGACACCTTTGTGTTCCTTCAAGTGAGTGTGCCAAGAAGATTTGAGAGGCGCACTACAGTCGGGTCGCTGGGCATTTCGGGGTCGAGAAAACCGTGGCAGTACTGCAAAAGTATTTCTATTGGCCAAACCTTCGACAAGATGTTAGGAAGCACATCAAGTCCTGCACTGCTTGTGCCATTGCCAAACCAATCATCAAGAAGCAAGGCCTATATACTCTGCTTCCTACCCCCATTCGACCTTGGGAATCCATCTCTATGGATTACATGTCGGGCCTTCCTTCTACTAAGCATGGAAATGACTGTGTTTTTGTGGTCGTCGATCGATTCTCAAAGATGTCCATTATGATGGCCTACAAGAAGAATATCACAGTAGAAGCCACTGCTAAACTCTTCTTTGAACGAGTGTGGGTACACTTTGGGATCCCACAGTCTATCATCTCAAATCGGGACAGTAGGTTCCTCAGTACATTTTGGTCCAGCCTCTGGTCGATGTTTTACACCAAGCTCACCAAGTCCACAACTTTCCATCTGCAAACTGATGGCCAGACATAGGTCGTCAACCGGATGATCATACACATTCTGCACATGTACAATTCAAAGCATCCACACACATGGGATGAGAGCCTCCCCTATGTACAACACAACTACAACTGGGCTCTCCATAGCTCAACCAACCACAACCCCTTTCAAGTGGGCTTGGGATTCGAGCCACTATGTCCCATTGACATAGCCATGCCATTTGTGGCTACTCAGGAAGATTCAGCTCATGTCCAGTCTGAGGTTGACAAGGAAAACAACTTCATTGAGTAGATTCAACACATCTTCCAACAGGTTCATGATATCTTGGACAGAGCCAATGCTAAGTACAAGCAACGACATGATCAACATCGGGTGCCACACAACTTCCAGGTGGGCGACAAAGTGTGGTTGCATTTGCGAAAGGAGCACCTCGTTGGACCCCACCGCAAGCTTCGTCTGCTTCGATATGGGACATACACCCTCACCAAGGCTATAGGTGAAAATGCCTTTGAGCTCAACATTCCACCATTCCTTGGTCTGCACCCAGTGTTCAATGTGGACCGCCTTCGGCCCTACTTTCCACCTCTACTAGACACATCCAACATGGCAGAACAACTCACACCAACAGAGTTAAATCCAGACTGCATGGAACAATCTAGAATGGATCAGATCATGGATACACAGATCAAGCACACCCGAAAACAAAGGATATCGCTATATCGAGTTGTCAAAGAAAGCCAACTCCTTCACCAAGGCAAGTGGCTCACCAGGGACCAAGTTCAACAGAAGTTTCCTCATCTCATGGAGAAACTCAACGCAATGGGGAAAATTCCTTCCTAAGGGGGGAGGAATGATCCAGGTGGATATTGGTGGCCACCCACCTATTCCACTTGGACCCCCACCATTGCTTCTTTCAGTTTTTCAGTTTCCGCACAGTTTATTATTTTTAGCAGTTTTTCGGGTCTTGAACTTCCGGAGCCGTTTTGAGGCCTTAAACGACGTTTTTTTTTAGGAAAATGGGGAGAAACATGGATTATAGATTATGTTTCTCACCCAAAAGTTGTATTCCTCAGATATATCTTTCTAACGAGGTATGGAACACGTCAAACGGAGATCATATGCCAAAGTTACGTCCCCGGGAAGTTGATGTACCAACTTACCCAAACGGGGCCCATAGTCTTGGCGTTTCATCTCCTAGGGTTAGGTCTTTGGATGTTTAGGGTTTTCCATTATTTCTCAATAATAATAGGCCTTGGAGCCTCATTGTAATACAGTTTAGAGGCCATTAGCCTCCACATCTCTTCTCAGAGATAAGCTACCAACGCCCTAGCTAGTTTATTTCCATTCTGTCTGTAAGCATATTTCAGTCATTTGTTATTAATGAAATGAAGTCTTATTTCCGATGCATCTCTGTGTTTATGTGAATTTATGTATTTCATTGTGTTCCTACATAAATCTGTATCATCCATCATAAAGGTGTTTGCAAAGGTTGTGCCCTTGGAAAAAATGTTAAAGGATCCTTTCCTAGCAGTGACAACAGATCCAAGGAAATCTTGGACTAGATACATTTAGATGTATGTGGGCCAATGACTGTTGCATACTTAAATGGGTACTTATACTATGTACTCTTCATATATGATCACTCCAAGAAAACTTGGATTTTATTTCTAAAGAAAAAGGATGGAGTCCTTGCCAAATTTCAATAATTCAAAGCTCTGGTGGAAAACATGACCGGAAGAAAAATGAAAGTATTAAGATCATACAATGGAGGAGAATACACCTCAAAAGAATTTAAATTTTTTTGTATTTAAGAAGGAATCAAGAGGGAGTTCACAGTTCCTTACAAGCCTCAACAAAATGGGGTTGTTGAAAGGAAAAACAGAACTATCATTGAGGCAACTAAAGAAATGATACATGATCAAAGTCTACCTATGACTCTATGGGAAGAAGCATGTATGACAACAGTATATGTTCAAAACCATAGTCCTCATCAGATCCTGAAGAACATTACTCCAGAAGAAGCATTCACCAAAGTGAAGCCTGAGATCAGACACTTCCGAATATTTAGATGTCCAGTGTACCTTCATGTACCCAAAGAAAAGAGATCCAAACTAGAACCTTCAGGAAGAAAGGGTACATTTGTAGGATACAGTGAATCCTCAAAAACATATCAAATCTACATCCCAGGTCAGAGAAAAATTGACGTAAAAAGAGATGTTACCTTTCGAGAAGAAGTTTCCTTCTAGAAGTCTAGATAAGCTCAGATGGAAATTGATAGTGAAACAATACCTCCTCCTCCTTCAATAGTTTAGAGGGAGACATATATTATTCCATATGAGCCAACAACTCTAGTTGACCCAGTTGCTCTAGTAGACTCAGTTTTCCCAAGCAACATACCCAGAGACATCACAGTTGGATATAAAATAACTTGTTTATCTCGACGAACTTTAGAAGAAGAAGAAGGGCATAAAGCCCCACAAGGAGCAACCAAAGAACGAAAGAGACCTAAGAGATTCTCAAGCTACCTTTCAGCCATGACCAAATTATTGATTCAGAGCCAACTTGTCATGGAGAAGCTTCAGGTGAACAAGTATGGAAATATTCCATGACTAAAGAATATCAATATATACTAAAAAAATGATGTATGGGATGTTGTTCCAAGACCAGAGGGAAAGTACATAGTGACCTCCAAATGGATTTACAAAATAAAACATGATGTTGATGGAAGCATTGAGAAATAGAAAGCAAGATTTGTGGCTAGAGGGTTTTCACAAATAGAGAGAGTCGACTATGACGATAATTTTGCACTAGTAGCCATATATACCTCCATCCGATCTATCATTTCACTAGTTGCTTCCATGGGTTAGAAGATACATCAGATGGATGTAAAGACAATTTTTCTCAATGGTGAAATTGAGGAAGAAGTTTATATTGAGCAGCCAGAAGGTTTCGTTATACACAAAAAAAAATCTCATGTATTCAGTTTGAATAAATCCCTATATGGTCTAAAACAAGCACCACATGCTTGGTACGAGAAGAGGATGGATTTATGATGAGTTTGGGCTTCAAAAAAATTGCAGTCGACCCAAACTTATATTATCACATTGATGGAAATGAGTGTCTGATTTTGGTCTTATATGTGGATGATATTTTCATCACTGGTTCAGAGAGACTCATCGTTGAATGCAAACAAGCATTAACTGCTAAATTTGAAATGAAGGATTTGGGCCTAATGCATTATTTCTTGGGACTAGAAGTATGGCAGAGATCATATGAAATTTTCCTAAGTCAAGGAAAATATACTATGGAGATACTGAAAATGTTCGAAATGACAAAATGTAAATCCGTGCCTACTCCAATGGTAATGGATTTAAAGAATATGAGTGACATTGATTCAGGAGATGTAGATCCACATTTATATCGAAAATTTATTGGATCTTTGATGTATCTAGTTAACACCACACCAGACATTTTCTATGCAATCAATGTGCTTAGCCAATTTATGAGTAGACCAAAACATACACACTGGATAGCTGCAAAACACGTATTGCAATAATTACAAGGTACAATTCGCTTTGGCCTGGATATGCAGTTAATGTGGAACTAATCTTGGAAGGATATGCCGATGCAGATGAGGCATGAAGTGAAGTAGACAGAAAAAGCACATCAGGTTGCTGCTTCACCATAGGATCAACCATGGTTTCCTGGTGTAGCAAAAAACAAAGCTCTGTAGCTTTAAGTACAACAGAGGTAGAGTACATTGCACTAAGTGTGGTAGTTCGTGAAGTAGTATGGATTCACAAACTCTTGATAGAATTGTTCGATCATGAGATGGATCCGAATACTATTCATTGTGACAACCAGAGTTGTGTAAAGCTCTCTGAGAACCCAGTGTTTCATGACAAATAAAGACACATTGAAATCAAGTATCACTATATCAGAGACATGGTGTATAGAAAGGCAGTACACATGCAATATATTTCTACTCATGAACAAATTGAAGATATCTTCACCAAACCACTTGCCAAGACAAAGTTTGAGTATTTTCGTGAGAGACTTGGCCTAGTGGAAAATGCCTCCCTAGTTGAGAGGGAGTGTTGATGATTGCAACTATGTGAGACATTCTCCAGCTTACAAAACTGTGAGGTGTGGATCATTGCAGCTATGTAGGTATTTCTCTCATCTTACAAACCTGAGATAAATCCCCTAAGAAGGGCATGTGGTTTCTTCCTGAGACAGAGCTAGGAATGTAGAGATGACCTCCTCCATTCAGAGAGTTGAGAATAACTCTAGATGATTATCCAGTGGGAAAGGCAATCCGTTGAGTTGGACATGCTTGTGGTTGAGCACAAGGTGAACGTGTGAAATCCCAAAGTGTTGGGTGCGTCATCATGTGAACATAAATGAAGATGATGTATTAACATCCTCTGAGAAGTAGAGTTGATGATAAGACTCCAGATGATTCTCCTATGTGAGGCAGTGGGAAAGAAGATCTGTAGAGCGGGCGTGCCTGTGGATGAGCACAGGTGAACGTGTGAAGATCTGGTTCTTCTGTGTAATGCAATTAACCAAAGATATGACATCCCTATGGATGTGCCCCTAGTGGAGGAGCACTAATGGGTGTATCAGATCCTTTTCTATATATTGTTCAAGAGTTAGACTTGCCTGTAGCCTTAATTGTTATGTAAAGGGTACAGGTCGACCCCACCTTAATGTGATTAATAATAAATGTAAAAGATAATTAATCTGGATAATACTAATTATAATAATAATTATTACTATTATTATAATAGGACTTAGAGAGGTCGGCCTTGTTGAGCCAATAGACACTTCAGTTGATGGGACAATTCTAATATAAGTAAATGGAAATTCTCCATTGTGGAAACATATCATTCAAGTGAGTTTGGAAATTTCAGCAAGTACATTTACTTGGGAGAAGTGCACACCTCTCTTGGGCACTAGTCTTCTAGGGTTTAAGCACCCTCTTATGTGCTAGGTCTTTCTTGGTGGTGAATGTCTCTCTCTTGAATAATATAGCAAAGGATTTGGCTGGGTTTTCTTCCCTTGTTGAGAAGGGTTTCCCAAGATACTTCTTGTGTTCTTGTGCATGGTGTTTCTTCTTGTGATCTTGGTTGCTGCAACATTCTTGTTTATGGCTAAGACAAATGAAAATTGAAATGAACTACATGCTTAACCTATCATATTGAAAAATCAACACCCCAAACATACCGTACTCCATGATATTCCTTCTAGTGGTTAAATTATTTCCTGAAGGAACCAACTCTGATACAAATTGTTGGAATACTGAGGGGGGGGGGGGGGGGGAGAGTGAATCAATATGAGCACTTTTACCACTTTTAACCATAATATATAAACTTCAATATTATCAGCAATAAATAATCAATGTATCATCTATGATTGCATTCAATATATCATCAACATATAAACATAAGAAACATCACATCAAATACAAAGTACACTAGAATTTACGTGGAAACCCAAATGGGAGAAAACCACATAATTCTTTCTTATATATAAAATAATACATTCATTAGAACCACCAAATTCCCTATTCTCCAACTGCAAATACAAGGATGCTACAACCCCCTATTTACAGGATCCAACCTGAAGGAAGCTACAACTCCATGAATTCTCTGGCTCCAACCAGAAAGAGGCTACAACCTCTTGATTCTCAGGCTCCAACCTGAAGGAATCTCTAACTCTTTGTGTTCTTTGGCACCAAATGAAAGGATGATACAACCCCCTTTCCTTTCCCTTTCTCTCCTCCCTAAAATGTAAGTGTCGACCAAATTGTCACTACCACAATCATTGCCACTGTTACTATCACTACCATTGTCACTTTCATTGCCACTATCACATCAACTTGTAACCTATCAAACTGTCACTGTATCCAACCTGTCACTATCACTAACTTGTCACTTTCACCATTACAAAACCAAATCCTTGATCACCAAGAAGACCTCTCAACCAAATGCCCAAACATCACCAAACCATGTACATCAATCATCAACCATGTACTACAACCTATACCAACCATGAATCAACTATGCACATCAACCTGTACCATACCATGCATATCTACTTGTACCATACCATGTACATCAACCTGTACCATACCATGTATCAACCATGTACCATGTCATGCATCAAACTTGTACCATACCAACAACCATGTACCATGAGATGCGCCTCAACCATATACCATATCACTCATGATATATCTCAATCATCCCATACACCATGTACCATAAGATATCAACAATGAAGTGCTTAAAAAAAGTACCAAAGATTGTACCAATATCACCAACAAGTTCCTCTAACCATGCACCATATAATCAACCATATACCTCAAACAACAAGCCAATCATCCATAGACCATGTACCTCAAACATGTGCCAATATATCCAAGATATGCACCAGTAATGTACCTCAATATATATACCTCAATCAACATGTAGCATACATCCAAAATGGCCCTCAAGGAATATACAAAAACTTACAAAGACATGCCTCACAATAACACCAATATGTAATATCATAACACATAGAATGACTTACCTTTATATATTTAACTGACCTGGTTCCTATGAAACAAACCTATACCTTTACCTCAGTCCTCAACAACCTGGCACTAGAACATTCCCCAATTTTTTCTTAGCCTCGTGGGACTAAGAACTCTTGTCTAGCAAGGCCTCGTGTGATGAGCTCTAGCTGACCCGTGAGGGTTCCTTGCATAACACCCTCAAGCTAACCCCTGAGGGCCTACTTAATTAGGGTTACAAAGAAACCCCATCTCTCTGTAGCTTCGAAAATTTCACTCTTCCTTCGCACTTTCTCCGCTGTCTCAAACTCAACCTCAGATTCACCAATAGACCAAAATATTCTCATATGATAGATATTCAATGAATGTATGCCTTTCACAAATGAATGTCTCATGATGTGTATTTATACTTTTTCAACCAACACCTTTTCCTTTTCCTTACTTTAGGGTCAGCTTACACTTTCTTGTTATAACAACTTTACCCTTTAATTAATTCACTTGTAACCAACTAGGGGCTTCTTAACCATTCTTTGTGGATTCCAACTTCACAAGTCCATAAATACTCTACCGTGAGGAACCACGTGGCGTACCACCTATCAATAGAAATGACATTATGAAGACAATCCATATGTGAGTTTGTTATGTGCATTTGCATTGTCCTTCATATCCTTATTCCTCAAACAACTTTGGGTCTCATGACCACACTTCCAAGGCTCTGTGTAGACTTCATCAACTGCACCCATCACATATGATGACATCAACCACTCTTGTTGACATCAATGAAATCTAACTCACCATCAATATTGATCACAACTCTAGGGTATCTCAAACTCTCTAAGGGTTGGCATCAATGATAATCAACTGTCCAACATGTAGGAGAATACTAGTGGGTTGTGGGAATCTCTGAGATTAGAGTGGACAATGAGAGACCAAAATATGTTATGGATTGCTTGCCCCAAATTAGAGGTGAATTGCTATTGATATTTGGAACAACATGTCTACGATTGGGTGGAATTTCCATCCCAAGAAGTTGGTTGCACCACCGTTTTTAAAAGATAAGTGTTTTATCTTGTTTCTATGTTGCATTATGAGTTTAATTGTTGTGCATTAAATCTATGTTTGAGAACGATTTATATGTTTTTGTATTTGAGTTATTAGCTACATTTTATGTTAATTTAGTATGATGTAGATGTATCTGTTTCATGTTATTGACAAATGACTAAAACTTTAT
>ML810382.1:10516-23697 GCA_009831015.1 Picea engelmannii
CCTTTCCATTTAGTTTGTTTGCAGTTATTGCACTCTATCTTCTTTCCACGATCCTGTTTCTTGTACATATTTCTCTAATGGTCCGCGGGAGCCCCAATCCCAGTCTACATGAAAAATGCATTGAAATTCTGATTTATATGTAACAGACTTTAATTTTTTTGTATATTTCAAAATTTCCAGTAGTATGTAACAAAATTTTATTTTTTGACATATTTCAAATAAAAATGTTTTCTTACCTCCTTTTAAATTTATGTTTTCATACATTCTTATCTTTCACCAGTCTATATGACAAATGCATTTAACTTTTTATATGTTACAAACTTTTATTTGTTTATATATTTCAAAATAAATGGTGCTCTACAATGCAAGCCTTATTTACAAATGCATTTAATTTTTGATATTTCTTATCTCCTTTTAATTTTATGTCTTCGTATATTTTTATCTTTCACTAGTCCATATGGCAAATGCGTTTAAATTTCCAAATTTATTCTTCCACTTTCAACAAATTTGTAGTTTGTTATATACTTTCAAAAAATATATGTTTGCTATATACTTTCAAAAAATAGATGGTGCTTTGCCTGCCAAACGACATTTGCTTTTGCCCCATGTTCTGTGATATACATGTTGCACACAACATTTTAGTCATATACATTTTGCACCAAACACTTCATTTCATTTACAATTCGACCCCATTTTCCACAATTTGCTTTCTAACCTCGTTGGTAGGGACTGCGTTGCCACACAACCTTGTTCTAAATGTCTTTTTTCAATAAACTTATTACAAATATCACACTATGATATTCAATAAAATACTTATTAACATTAACTTTATCTTTTTTAATCATTTGTTTAATAAACTTTTTTAAAGTTTTTATTATTTACTTAATAAACTTATTTTTAAAAACTGAATTACAATAATAAAAAAATAACATAAACAATTATTTTATCATTTTAATAAAAAAATTATAAACTTATTGCACCTTAACACTACCCAATGAAAGTCAAAACCTTTTATACATAGAAACATAACCAATTCATTAGAAATATGAAATATGTCATATACATAATGAGAACCAACCCACTATCATATAAGAAGGGGTCTTATCCCATAGGATAGCACAGTTGGTGAAACGTGCACACACTCTTTTAGTACGAGGAGAGGTCATAAATTCAAGCATAGTATCCCTGGGATTGTAGTTTAACACCCATACTATCTACGAAGTGAAGAAGTATTTAATGAATTTCCCGTAACATTTAATATTGAAAAAATATATATATATAAAAATCTAAAGCCAAATTGAATTGTTAACGCATAGTAACTCCTTTTCACGTTAAAAATGGATTTTGCATTTAAATCAATTACAATTATTACGCATTGTATCAACCCAATGTCGTAGTATAGAGGTACACGTTCACATGAAATGGATTTCCTTAACTGAAAGAAAAAACCAAACCACTAGAAATATACATTCATAACCAAAAGATTAAACCAATCCACTATCATATAAGAAATGCATTCCTATTCCTTAACTGAAAGAAAAAACTAGCCCACTAGAAATATGCATCCATAACCAAAAGATTAAACCAATCCACTATCATATAAGAAGGGATCCAAAAGAAAAGAATTGACATATGTCAGTTCCTTCTGAGGTCAAATAATGGTTGATACACATTAGAGCTCATATATATAATATAATAATGAGAATGGATTACAATTATTGCTCTGACAAGGCAATGCCATCACTCACAAGAGAAAAGATTCTATCAATAAAATCTATGTCACTCACAAGAGAAAAGATTGTATCAATAAAATCTATGTCCTATGTGATAAGTGTAGAGGCCTAGTTCTCACATGACAATCATGTCACATTTGTTTTTATTTTTATTATCCATCAAGGGGAAAATTTAGATTTAGAAGAGATTAAGGTTCAAGTTTGGGTATCGAATCTTTACCACTATCGCATGTTGGTCGTATGTAAGCTTTACAATTGTTCCACTGAAGGGGAAAGTTGGTCATAATTATTCCTTATGTTCCACTGAAGGGGTACGTTGGTCGTAATTATTCCTTATGGGATTCTGGTATGAGCATAATCTACTCTAGTGCAAATGTCATAAATGACGTGACTCCACCAAGGTTTGACTATCCAATTAGGGTTAGTATTGACTTTGGGTATGACTATGACCTTATTTTAGTGGGAAGTCTAGAATGTTTTGTTATTTAATAGGTTTTTATGGTTAGTATGGATTGTGGATGACTTTATGACTTTGGTTGAGTAGTAAGTTTAAAATGTTTAGTTATTTATTAGTGATTAGTTTAATTTAGAAAAATATTTTTAACTTTTTAATTGAGTATAGTTGTGGGATGGAGTGTTATATTTTTTATCTAGGTTTCATTCTTTTTATTAACATGTGTTTATAATGTGTATATTGTTGTAATGGTTTTGAGCCTTATTGTTGCTTTAGCATTGTCCATTGAAGAATTTAAGATTTAATCTCGGTATTATTATCAAAATGAAACGAGGAGAAGTATTTGGGTTTTTAGAATTGTTACCTAGAAAGAAGTGAAAGAAGGACCAAGGCTTAGAGGTATTTTTTTGTAAATATTTTTTTGTAAATAATAAAAAAGTAAATATTGAAATATTAGAATACACATCCATTGTAAAAGGATTTTTCTAACATTAGCAGATTTATTAAAACTTTGTAATCATATACTGATGTGGCCTTCTAAATTTGTATTCGACAATTAATAACAATTTTATTTGACTAGGAATCAAATTTAATATTTTTAAATTATAAATATTAGACATAATTAATCATTTAAAGTAGTCACTTGAGTTTTGTTTTGGTTATTGTGAGGAGTATTATCCTCCTTATCTTCTTGTAAGTAATATTTTGAGTTTTTAATGAGTATATTTTTATAATAATAATAATAATAATAATAATAATCTATTTTTATGGTCATGGTCAAGATAGACAACAAATTGGTGTATGAGACCCCCTCTGTCCAGCGATTTGACTGGTAAAGTCTACGGAGGTATACATACCCTACCCCCTCTTGATTTGAGCTTGTGACCTCTTAGGAGGAAACACATGTTCTTAACCATTAGGCCCACTGAGGTTGTATATGTAATCTATTTTTAAGGTCACGGCCAAGCCAGACACCAAATTGGTATATGTGACCCCCTCGACCCAACGATTTTACTGGTAAAGTCGACCGAGGTATACATACACTACCCCCTCTCGATTTGAACATTTAACCTTTTAAGAGGAAACACATATTCTTAACCATTAGAAATGACATTAAACACTATATTGATAATATCTTAATATTTTACATAATCCAATTTATTCTAAATATCATCCTCTAAATATAAAAAAACTCTTAATAATTATTTTTTAAATATATTTTATTAAAAAACATAATCATATAATATTAATATTCCTTCTTTAATTTTTTTCATTTAATGTTTTTAAATGTATAATTAATGAATTAAAATTAATATTATTCATTAATACCTTTTATGAAACATAGTAAAATTCAAAACGTTTAAAGTGTTTTTATGTTTATATACAAGTGCATGAAATTTATTTCATTGTTTAATAAAGGTAATAATTATGATAGGATGTTATGATTTGGATATTTAATCATTAAATTCACCTAACACTTGTAATTTGAATCCAACTATATAAAAGACATAATCCAACCATATAAAAGGCATAATCGTGTAGTTGTGATAATATGTACTTTGAATCCATTTATATAAAAGACATAGTCGTGTAGTTGAGATAGTATGTGAGACAAACACGTTTTAAAAAAATGAATTTTGATAGGAAATACCAACACTTGCATTTTACCAACTAAAACATTAATTTTAAAAATAAGTCGACTTAAAAAACATTGACTTTACCAATTAAGACACTTTATATACTTGTTTTACTTATGTGAATTATATTTTCATTAAAATCAATACATACATCAAACAAATATAGAAATGTTAACATTGTGTCATATTTATTAAAGAAAAAATAATTGCAAACATCCCAATAATCACAACTTACTCCCTATGTAATGTTGTATTGTTGGGGTTTAGATTAATAAATAAGCAAATGTCTAAAATAATATGATATAATAATGAATCCTTATGGTGGAAGATCTCAAAGACATTAAAAACAAAGTATATGACAGAAAAATGAACAAACTCACTAGTAATATGTACCTATAACAAAATGAATGATCTTTTATTTATAAACTTTATTTTTTTTACGACCAAAAAATGTTTTAGGAATTTCTCATCCTTAATTTATTGTGTACTTCATATCTCAAATATTTGTTTTTTTTAATTGTGTGGCGAACATTTATTAGCGCCCTACCCTAATCTTTCTACTTTGGGGTACCTAGGAGTTAGTTAATTATTTTATAAGGCCTTAAACTTGATTGAAAATCATTTTTTTTTATCTCTCTTTGGCATTTATTTCTAGCTCATGCCCAAGCTTGAAGAGTTTCATTTTCAAGAATAATCAAAACTTGCAAATAGTCTTTTTGCAAGTTGAATTACATTGTAAGTAGGTGCATTTTCAGTAGAAGTCGACATCCTTCATTTGTTGAATTTGAATTGTAGAGTCTGATTGTTAAAGGGTGGAGTTACAAGAAACAATTGAGAAATAATGTCTCTCTAGTTAGCTCTTAGTTATTGGTCAGTTTTAGATTCATGCAAGAATCTTTTAAAATTAGTTTTTTACGAAAGTCTCAGATAGTAGTTATAAGGGGTTGAACTTCCATTGTAATAGTCAGGATAGAGAAGGAATTAAAGAGAGTTATTTTCCGTTCTTGTGTGTTTGCATGGATTTTAGATCTTGTGAATGAATCCAAGTTTACTGGCTACATCATTTGGTATCAGAGTAGGAGGATGGCTAGGAGAGGAAGAGGAAGAGCATGGTATATTGCTCAGATGCATAGAGATATGCAAAACCTCTAAAGGCAAGTAGCATATCTTACAAACGTGTTCGCTAGTTAGAAAATAATAAAAAGAGAAGTGTCTGATGTGGAGATAGACCAAGGATATGTATATCAACATATAGTACATGAAGAAGAACAATTAGAGAAAATGATGTTTGAAGAGAGGATTCTTAAGGCTCTAGAAGGGAGAAATGATGGGATTGAAATGGAAGTTTCAGAATATGCAGGGACTCTTAAACCAAAGGAGTTAATAGATTGGATAACAACCATGGAATTTTTTTTTGAATGGAAGTCGATGATAGAGGAAAAGAAGGTGAAATTTTTATGCACCAAGTTGAAGGGTCACGCCATGATTTGGTGGGATCATGTGCAGAAAGACAGAGAAAAAAAAGGAAAAGAAAAAATTAGGACCTAGATTAAGATGGAAAAAATATGCAAGAAATTTGTTTTCCTATAGACTATGCCCATACCCTTTTTCGTAGATTTCAAAACTTGAAGAAAAACCTATCCACCATGGAGGAAGTCACAAATGAGTTTTATCAGCTGGCCATTCATGTGGATCACCACGAAATTGATGAGCAACTAGTTGCAATGTATGTGAATTGTTTAAATTTTTCTTTCAAAATGAATTGAACATTCATAAGGTTCACAACATGGAAGATGATGGATTATTGAGAGGGGGGGTAAATCAATAATAGAGCAATTTAATCATTTTCCCCCATAAAATGCAAGTGGTATATCAATGTAGCATTATCATCCAATTGTTGCAGAGTAAATAAACAATGAACACATGAGCAATCACACACATACACAATACACTAGTGTTTTACATGGAAACCCAAAGTGGGAGAAAAACATGTAATTCTTTTTCTTATATGTCATTGAGAATTACAGTCATTGGAAGCACCAACTTCCTTTGTTTTCTAGATGCAACTGGAAGGAGACTCCAACCCCCTAGTTTATGAAACTACAACCTGAAGGAAGCTCCAACTGCCCAATTCTCTGGCTACAACCAGAAGGAGGCTACAAACCCCTAGTTTCACAGGCTACACCCTGAGGGAATATCCAACTCCCCAATTCTCTGGATACAACCAGAAGGATGCTACAACCCCCTATGTTCTCCAGCTACAACCGAAAGGTGGCTACAACCACCTGTCCTTGCCCCGTCCAACTGCCCTGATGTAGAATTCGAATGATAGAACCACTATCACACTATCAATGTGAGATGTACTGATGTAAACATGTACCAATCAACCTGTAACAACCCATGCCAACATGTAACATACATCAACATGTACCTCAACATGTACCATAAACAAATGCATCAACCATGCACCAAACCTGTACAAATAACCTGTAATCAACTTGTACCATAAATAAGTGCATCAACCATGCACCAACCTATACCATCAATGAGTGCATCAACCATGCACCAAATATGTACCAATCATGCATCAAATAAACATAAACTATCACTCATCAAGATGTACCAACATCATCAACTATACACCTCATGTATGTGCCAACTCATCAACTACTTGTATCAACCATGTACCCAACATGTACCTCAACCAAAAGCCCTCATCAATTTCATCATCCAAATATGATCTGATCACATATACCTCAAACACTATACCACAAGTTTGTACCTCAAACCATGTGCTAGAAACTCACTGTTATACAACCTCTATCTGTACCAATAATGATGCAGGAGCATCTCTCCACGTCAGCCAGCTAGCCAGCCAACCATGTCAGCATGCACATTCAAGGCTAAAGACAGGCGTAGCTCTCATCTTCAATTTTGAATTTGAATGTAATTAATGTTGTAGGCTGTTGAGCCATGGAGCCGTGCCTTTGTGAAGGTATTAGAGTAGGTAAGCCTTTAATGTTTGTAAGGCTGAGATCTAGATCCAGATGGTGGACTAGACAACCCATTCAATGTAATTGAATAGGGTAGGTAGATTGGAGGGAAGAGCTCGAAGAGCCTCCTCATGTAAAAGATCAATTTCGATCTCATTTTGACAGGAGATAGATGGTAGAGAGTCTGCGAGTAGAGAGCATAAGAGAAGGAGGCGAGACCTTATTACAGGCCATGCTCAGGAACACCATTGTAAACAAGCATTTGCCATTTTAATACAAACAACAGTTTTTCCTACATATTTCTATGTTAAATGAATGTCTGCGAGTGTTCTTTATATGTTGTGAATGTATGTTAAGTTTATGCATTTGTAGGAGTTGTTTTGGTTTTAGGCTTGGAAAGTTCTTTGTGGTTTCATGCCAGGAGGGTGTGACAGAGTACTGGGGTCTCTGGATACCAGTGCATAGATGCACTTCTGAACTCTACGGGTTCAAATGAAGATGTGCCAAGAGGGAATAGTAGTTGAAATCAACAATTCAAAGGAAGACCTTTGAGGTTGTTGAATACCTTAGGAGGCAAGGTTGTGGAGAAGAACACAGTTGAAGACATAAGCTCTGAGGAGTTCTGTAAATCTCTACTAGGAGGGCATTGAGCAAGTGCAAGGAGTGCACAAAAGAACTCTGTTGTGAGTTCTGTATAACTCTACCAGGTGGGCATTGAGACAGTGTTCAGACAGGCACAAGGGAAAATAACTCTTTCAGTTCTGGATTGGAAGAAGAATCCAAGGAAAGGGACCTTCACAGGGTTGTTGAACACTCTGCATACTCAGCAAGAGGTTGCTTGAGCAGAGGAGTGCTAAGAGGGCATCATATTTCTCCATCTACAGGAGAACGAAGAATAGTAAAACCCCTTAGAGGTCTGAGTTTGTGAGTAAAGCTCATGAGAGATAGCACATTAGTTTGCGAAGACTTTGCAGGAGTGCAGACGTCAGAATCCTTTGAGGATTCAGGAAAAGAAGCTCAGGAGGAACATCGTTGTTGAGAGCACAGGCGAGGACTCAGATTCGTGGAGCTCAGAGAGGAAAGGCAAAGGGTCGAGGCCTTTAGTCTTGGAGAAATCTTCCAAGCATCGGAAGAAAGCACCAAAGCTTGGGAGGAGCCACAACTGTTGTTGGATCTGCCGAAAGGATCTGGACCATTGAGAGTTTCGCATCCAGGGAGCAACAGGAGGAGTGCACAAGGAGGACGGATCTGGACCGTCGGATCTTGATCCAAACACCCGTCAGTCGTTGGATCTGACAGGAGTTGTGAGGGAGTTAAGCCTTCATGAATAGGGGAGTGAAGTCCCGAAAGGAATTTGTCATCGGGATTTTGGAAATTGGGATTTCAGAAGTCTTGAGGATAGGAGATCGGGAATCTCCACGGTGAAAACCCTGAAACAGATCTGACTTGTCCATTAGTTGGGACACGTGGCAAAGATTAGGAGCCATCGGCATTTCGGAGTTCGAAACTTCGGGGATCAAAGAGACAAAATGTCGGGACATTTCGGCATTTCATTTCGCGAAATCGCGAAATGGATGTGGACCGTCCATCTTGAGGGGACGCGTGGCAGAAATCGAGGCCTTCAAGAAAAAATCATGATAGGAAAGTCCATCGGCATATCGGGGTTCGGTGTTTCGCGAATCTTGAGGACAGGAAGTATGCACATTTCGGAACTGCGAAGTCTAAAATCGCGAAATGAATGTGGACCATCCATCTTGAAGGGACGCATGGGAACAATCTAGACTTTCAGGAAAAATCTCGAAAGGGATGTCATATCGGGAAATTAGGATTCAGAGGATCGGGAATCCTGAGGACAAGACGTTCGGAGCATTTGAAAGCCCGAAATCGAGAAACCCCGAAAGGGACTGCGGTCATATAAGGGGAGGTCATGTGGACCAGGAAATAGCCATGGGGGCTAAAGGCTATTAAAGCATTTCGGTGCATCAGCATTTCGTGGATCGACATTTCAGGGATCCAGTGGATGAGAGGTTGAGCACTTGGGTTGCGCAACCCCAAAAATAGAGCCATGGTTTTATGTGTAGTGGTCGTGTGGGCCAAGAGTTAGCCCTTAGGGCTAGTCACCGAAAAAGGTGTTTCGACATTTCGGGATTTCGGTGATCGGGAGGTCGAGAAGACAGGGAATTCTCGTCATTGAGAATCAGAAAATCCTGAACCCCAACATTTCTCTCTCCCTGACAGAAATTTCAGGGTTCGGGGTTTTCTGATTCCTGATGAAGAGAATCCCCTGTCTTCTCGACCTCCCAATCACCAAAATCCTGAAATGCCTAAACACCTTTTTTGGCGACTAGCTCTAAGGGCTAAGACTTGGCCCACACGACCACTACACATAAAACCACAGCTCTATTTTTGGGGTCGCGCAACCCAAGCGCTCAACCTCTTGTCCACTGGACCCCCAAAATGTCGATCCACGAAACGCCAATGCGCCGAAACACTTTAATAGACTTTAGCCCCCATGGCTATTTCCTGGTCCACATGACCTCCCCTTATATGACCGCAGTCCCTTTCAAGGTTTCGTGATTTCGGGCTTTCAAATGCTCCGAACGTCTAGTCCTCAGGATTTCCGATCCTCCGAATCCCGATTTCTCGATATGACTTCCCTTTCGGGATTTTTCCCAAAAGTCTAGATTGTTGGCATGCATCCCTTCAAGATGGATGGTCCCCATTCATTTTGCGATTTCGGACTTCGCGGTTCCGAAATGAGCATACTTCCTATCCTCAGGATTCGCGAAATGCCGAACCCCAATATGCCGATGGACTTTCCTATCGGGATTTTTTCTCGAAGGCCTCGATTTCTGCCATGCGTCCGCTCAAGATGGACACTCCGCATCCATTTCGCAATTTCATGAAATCAAATGCCAAAATGTACCGACATTTTGTCTCTTTTATCCCCGAAGTTTCGAACTCCGAAATGCAGATGGCTCCCGATCTTCGTCACATGTCCCAACCGATGGATGACTTAGATATGTTTCGAGGTTTTCACCGTGGAGATTCCCGATCTCCTGTTCTCGAGACTTCCGAAATCTCTATTTCCGAAATCCCGATGAAAAATTCCTGTCGGGACTTCACTCCCCTGTTCACGAAGGCTTAACTCCCTCGCAACTCCTGTTAGACCCAAAGGCTGACGGGTGTTTGGATCAAGATCCGATGGTCCAGATCTGTCCTCCTTGTGCGCTCCTCCTGTTGCTCCCTGGACGTGAAACTCTCAACGGTCCAGATCCTTTTGGCAGATCCGACAGCAGCTGTGGCTCCTCCCGAGCTTTGGCGCTTTCTTCCAATGCTTGGAAGATTTCTCCAAGACTAAAGGCCTCGACCCTTTGCCTTTCCTCTGTGAGCTCCACAAATTCGAGTCCTTGCCTGTGCTCTCAACGACGTTGTTCCTCCCGAGCTTCTTTTCTCAAATCCTCAAAGGATTCTGACATCTTCACTCCTGCAGAGCCTTCGCACACTAATGTGCTATCTCTCTTGATCTTTACTCATGAACTCAGACCTCTAAGGGGTTTTACTCTTCTTCCTTCTCATGTAGATGGAGAAATATGATGCCCTCCTGGCACTCCTCTTCTCAACCAACCTCTTGCTGAGTATGCAGGGTGTTCAACAACCCTGTGAAGGTCCCTTTCCTTGGATTCTTCTTCCAATCTAGAACTCAAAGAGTTATTTTCCCTTGTGCATGTCTGCACACTATCTCAATGCCCACCTGGCAGAGTTATACAGAACTCACAGCAGAGTTCTTTTGTGCACTTCTTGCACTTGCTCAATGCCCACCTGGCAGAGCTTTACAGAACTCCTCAGAGCTTCTGTCTTCAACTGTGTTCTTCTCCACAGCCTTTCCTCTTGAGGTATTCAACAACCTCAAAGGTCTTTCTCTGAATTGTTGATTTCAACTACTGTTCCCTCTTGGCACATCTTCATCTGAACCCGCAGAGTTCAGAAGTGCTTCTATGCACTGGTATCCAGAGACAGCAGTACTTTGTCACACCCTCCTGGCATGAAACCACAAATAACTTCCCAAGCCTGAAACCAAAACAACTTCTGCAAATGCATAAACTTAACATACATTCACAACATATAAAGAACACTCACAAACATTCATTTAACACAAAAATATGGAGGAAAAACTGTTGTTCGTATTAAAATGGAAAATTCCTATTTACAATGGTGTTCCTGAGCACGACCTGTAACAAGGTCTCGGCTCCTTCTCTTCTGCTATCTACTCCCAGACTCTCTACCATCTATCTCCTGTCAAAATGAGATCGAAATTGATCTTTTACATGAGGGGGCTCTTCGAGCTCTTCCCTCCAATCTACCTACCCTATTCAATTACATTGAATGGGCTGTCTAGTCCACCATCTGGATCTAGATCTCAGCCTTACAAACATTAAAGGCCTACCTACTCTAATGCCTGCACAAAGGCACAACTCCATGGCTCAATAGCCTACAACATTAATTACATTCCAATTCAACATTAATTACATTCAAATTCAAAACTGAAGATGAGAGTTGCGCCTCTCTTCAACCTTGAATGTGCGCGCTGACGTGGTTGGTTGGCTGACGTGGAGAGATGCTCCTGCATCAAATAACTTTAGCAACATACCTCAACCAAAATCCCTCAAACATGAACTAATATTAAACTTCAGTAGATATTGCTCAGA
Organism: Picea engelmannii; assembly: GCA_009831015.1. Taxonomy (NCBI): domain Eukaryota; kingdom Viridiplantae; phylum Streptophyta; class Pinopsida; order Pinales; family Pinaceae; genus Picea; species Picea engelmannii. The sequence goes on from ML810382.1 coordinate 22,043, forward strand.
TCAACTCTACAACAAGCTAACATCCCAAGAGGGCATCCAACATATTTACAAGGAAAACCCTCAACTTGAATCATAAATTCAACACTACACATATGAGAACCATCAGGGATGATTTTAAAGATGGAAATTTATTTTAAAATGTAGAAACCTTGGCAAATCTTACTAATCCTTCATGTGCCAACTACAAATGTTTAGCGATATTTTTGTAAAAATATTCAAATTTCTAAGGATTTTATATAGTTTTTATAAACTTTTGGTGATTTTTAGGGTAAAATAATTTTATCCTATAGAATTTGGGCGAATCATTTTTAAAATAACGAATTTCGTTTTTGGAAAAACCATGGAAAATTAGCCCATGAGGGAAATTTAGCCCCTAAAATCATCCATGATGAACCATACCTTTTTTTTTCTACTTGTAGCATTATGTTGTCGCGAATCCACTGCCACAATTTTTCTACTGCGTTTTTTCTTCCACACATTTCCTGCTGTGATTTTTCTGCTGCACTTTTTCTGCCGAACTTTTCCTGATGCACTTTTTCTTCCGCACTTTTTCTGCCACACTTTTCCTACCGCACTATTTCTTCCGCACTTTTTCTACTGGAATTTTTCTGCCACACTTTTTCTGACACACTTTTTCTACCGCACTTTTCCTACTACACATTTTCTTCTACACTTTTTCCTACCGCACTTTTTTTGACGCACTTTTCCTACCGCACTTTTTCTGCTGCATTTTTTCTCTATCAATAATACTTGCCAAAATAAACTTTCAAAAAAATAGATATTTAATGATATTCAAGTGAGTTTTGAATGACATACCCTTGCCTCTTATTTATACTTTTATGTAGCTTCCTGAAGGGGTTACCTTATAACCATTTTAACCCACTTTCTTTATTTTATGGTTGACCCACTTATAACCACTTGTCCACTTAACTTAACCACTTTCCATAATTAGTAAGTTCTTCATTAACTTTATTATTTGAATAATTTATTTTGCATCCTCTTTGAATTATAGTACACTCATCACTTCACTTTATTATTTAAATAATTTCTTCTTTGCAAACACTTTGACTACTTTGACCTTTTGGGGCTTCTATATGACTCATGAGGGTTCTCCAACTTCACATGGCCATAACTCTCTAAGCATGAGTTATGTGACGTTCCACATACCACCGGAAATGGCATGACATGTACTATCCATCTAAAATAGTTTTACCTGCAAATATATCAAAACTCATACCATTATCCATCAAACAAAATAGGGTCCATTACCTAAACCTTTGTGCTACCAGAATTCGCTACTGGACTTTATTCAAGGGTTGAAATCAATGACAACCAACCGAAATAATCAACAGAAGATCCATACTAGTTAGCCTTAAAGGCCGAGGAAAAAAATTTGGCAATTTGATCAAAGGAATAAAGGAGCAAGGATGGATACATCATCTACCTCATGGGGTGGTTTTACTATGGTAGAGGTGAATCATCCCAAGGAGTTGAGAAAGTAGAAGATAATCGACAAGGTAACTTGAATCAACCATGAGGAAGAGGATTTCAGAGGGGTAAAGGTTACGATGGTGGAAGAGGAGGACCATATGTGTGTTTTCGGTGTGGTGTGGAGGGTCATTGAGCATTTGAATGCCCAAATTATAACATGAAAG
>ML810382.1:24868-36231 GCA_009831015.1 Picea engelmannii
TGCAACATTTAAAAATTATATTGGATGCATTGAGAAAACATTATCTTTATGAAAAATTGAAGAAATGTAAGTTCCTTCAAGAAATTTTGGTATTTCTAGGTTTTGTCATCTCAACAGAAGGAGTCAGGATGGATTCAAAGAAGTTCAGAGCAATTTTGGAGTAGCCTGGTCCTAGGAGCATAACATAGGTGTGAAGTTTCCATGGGCTAGCCACCTTCTACCAAAAATTTATTCAAAAATTTAGCAATATTGTAGCACCCATAATAGATTGCACCAAAGGTAAGACATTCATCTGGAGCAATGGAGATGATGAAATTTTTAAGTTTCTAAAGAAGAAGGTAGTTGAGGCACCTATACCGGCCTTACTAGATTTTGATAAAGTGTTTGAGGTAGATTGTGATGCTTCACATGTAGGCATTGGAGGTGTACTTAGACAAGCAGGTAGGCCAATTGAATGTTTTAGTGAAAATTTGAATGAGCTAAGAAATAACTACTCCACATATGATGTAGAATTTTATGCAATTGTGGAAGCATTGCGACATTGGAGACATTATTTAGTGCCGAAGGAGTTTGTGTTTTTTACCAATCACTTTGCATTAAAATATGTAAACACCCAAAAGAAATTGAACAATAGACATGAAAAATGGTTCTCTTTCTTACAAGGCTACAACTTTGTTATAAAGAACAAATCAAGATGACAGAATCAAGTTGTGGATGCCTTGAGTTGGTCCACATTTCTTTTGACAACCATGGAACATTAAGCAATTGGGTTTGTTGCATTCAAGGATCTTTGTGCATCTCATGATGATTTTTGGGTGATTGTGGAACAATTGGAGAATACGTTAGATGGGAACATGGATCTTACTCAGGGTGAATATTTTATGCAATATGGCTACCTCTTCAAAGGAAAACAACTATGCATTCCAATTGGTTCTATGAGAGAATATTATCAAAAAACTTCACAGTATTGGTTTGGCAGGACATTTTGGAAAGGATAAGATGGTAGCCTTAATTGAAGATAAGTATTATTGACTGAAGATGCAAAAGGATATAACCAAGTATGTGGCACAATGTAGGATTTGTCAAAGGCTAAAGGACACTCACAAAACACATGGTTGTATACACCATTACCAGTTCCTACAAGCCCATGAACATATATAAGCATGGAGTTTGTGTTGGGGCTCCCAAAGACACAATTTGGTAATGATTATTTTTTGATGGTTGTTGATAGGTTCTCTAAAATGACTCATTTCATTTCTTGCAAGAAAACAACGATGCATCAAGGGTGGCATAATTGTTTTTTCTTAAAGTATTAGATTTCATGGGGTTCAAAAAACTATTACCTATGATAGAGATACTCGATTATTGGGTCATTTTTGGAGGACTTATGGAATAAAATTGGGACTGAATTATAGTTCAATAGTTCTTACTACCGCCAAACAGATGGGAAAACAAAGATAGTGTTAAGTAAATAAGTATATCTACAAATATAATCACCACAAATGATGAAGACACAATAAATCTAGAGAGAAATATAGAAGAAACAACACTTTATCATATCAAACCCTTAGCACTCAAATACAATACTTCTCTTTATTTAAATGAGCTGATAATTTTCTAGTGGCTAAATAATGTTCCATATCTACAAACCACAGAGTGTTTACAGAGATGGTGAAGAGATGCTCATCTGGAAAACTATCATTGACATGAATACTATCACCTTCATTATTAATGCGAGAGAGAAAATCATCTACTAAGTTCTCTTTTCCTATTTGGTCAAGGACGGTAATATTGAAATATTGTAATAAAAGGATCCACCGAGTTACTCGACCATTGGTAATAGGGTTTTTCATGAGAAATCTAATGGAAGAGTGATATGTATCTACAACTACCTCATATCTTGTGATATAATGATGAAAATTGGTGATGGCATGGATGAGTGCTAAGAATTCTTTCTCAACAACTTTATAGTTTATCTCAGCAATAGTTAAGTTCTTACTCACATTGTAAATGGCATAGGATTGTTGGTATTATTTTTTCCCTAACACTCCTCCTATTATAGTATCAAAGGCATCAATAGATATATGGAATGGAAGGGCCCATTTGGGTCCTCTAAGAACTGGTTCAATGGAGAATTTATCTTTTAAAGTTTCAAAGGAAGTTTGACAATTGTTAGTCCAAAGAAAGTCAACATATTTTGTAAGCAATCCAAACATTGGTGCGGCAATTTTAGTGAAATTTTCAATGAATCGTCAGTAGTATCCGACATGTCCAAGAAATCTTCTCATCTCCTTTGGAGTCTTTGGAGGTGGAATTTAAAAATTACCTCAATATTAGTAGGATCCACTTTAATCCCTTCGGATGAAACATGATTCCCTAAGACTACTCCTTCAGTAAATAACATTTTACACTTCTCATGAATTAAGAATAAATTCATCTCTTGACATCTAATGAGAACTTTCCTCAAGTTATCTGGTGCTTCTAGAAAATTATTACCATATACTTTAAAATCATCCATATACACTTCCACGCAGTCATGAATGAGATCATCAAATATCCTTAATACTTCTAACTGGAATGTGGCAGGAGCATTACACAAACAAAATGGTAGGACCCTGTAGGCATAAGTGCCCCAAGGACAAGTGAAGGTAGTCTTGTACTGATCCTCGAGTGATATTAAAATTTGATTGTATCCACTATATCCATCAAAGAAGGAAAAGTATTTTTTTCCTGATAAGGTATCCAAGACTTGGTCAATGAAGGGAAGAGGAAAATAATCCTTAAGAGTGGTCTTATTAAGTTCCCGGAAGTCAACATAAATTCTCCATTTACCGGTTACTTTCTTTGGAACCACTACAAGCATGGATACCCATTTGTTGTTAGAAATTGGATAAATAAAACCGACATTCAATAGCTTATGTATTTCCTCCTTCACTATATCTTTTAGTGTTCAATTCATCCTTCTTTGAGGTTTCCTAATAGGTGTTACTTCTTCTTGGGTATATATATGATGAATGTATGTGTCGGGGTGTATACCCCTCATATCGATATATTCCCAGGAAAATGATCCTGATTGGTCCTTAAGGATGTTTACTAATTGTTCTTGTTGATCTGCATCTAGTCTTGAATTGATATGTAGGAATTTTCCAGGACTAATCTCATAAGGCATGGTGTAGGACATGGTGGATTCATCTATCTCAAAGATAAAATATGTTGAATATAGAGTTGATGGGTCCAAATGTTATTGAAATTCTTCACCAAACATATACTCAAATTGAGGAAAAGATTGAGGAAAATCAACACATGTGATTTCATAAATGAATTTATTTAACACATTCTTAGTTGTTTTCTCCTGAAGTTCCCAGGAATGATCACTAGGTAACATGGGTTCTTCCCAATGTTTATTCTCATATGGAAATTCAAGCCACCATAAATTCTCTATAACAGGTTGAACTTATGGATATATTGTAAGCTTCTTCATAGAAACTCCATTAGAGATAGTCATTTCAACTTCTCTATAGCCAATGAATACATTGGATGTGGCCAACCAAGGTCTCCCAAAAATAACGGGATGCCATTTAGTAGGATCCTTTGAATGAATGAAAAGGAAGTATATTGGATATTCCTATGATGCTAATGTGACTATGATATCATCCAAGATCCCTTAAGGTATAACTTGTGTGTAGGTCGAAGGAAGTGTGTCAACTATAATTCTTCTAAGGTAGTGACAGTCATAACATTAATGGATTCCCCTAGGTATATGAGAGTATTCCCAATGGGAATATTATTAATGGTTATCGTTACTACTGGATTCTTTAGGTTTGCATACTTTGTGACCCTAGGCTTCTCTGATATGTATTTAGACAACTCTCCTATCAGATGTATTGTTGGAGGGTATTTATGTTTCTTGCCTGGATTTTTGATACAGAATTCCTTGATTACCTTACTGTAAATTGGAATATCCTTTATTGCTTGTAACAGGGGAATTTTGACACATATATTTTTAATTCCTTTATAATGTCAAATTATGGTCAAATCATTGGTTTTTCGATTGCTAATCTCTCTAGATAGGGAGGGGATTTTGTAGTTTTCACATATTCACTTTAGGGAATATTTTTCTCTTTAAATTTGGGAATAATAACATCTTCCAACTTAGTGTCATCCATGGGATAGTCGAGAGTTTCATCTTCTTCTTCCTCCCGGATGACTACTGAAGGATTTTGTTTATCCAGAAATTTCCCCGACCTTAGTTGAATCTCATGTAATGGAACATGAGAAATAACATATGTTGGGAAAGTTTTCAACTCAACATTATGAAGAGGTTGAGTTGGTTTATTATTCGGGTTAGACACCGGTTGTGTTGGTAATAATGTTTGTCTTGGGGAATTTGAATTTTGAAATTGTTGAGGTTTTTGTCGAATAGGAGGTAAAGGTGGAGGAACAAAACCTCAAAAACGTTGTTGGATATTTGGTGGAAACTAAGGATAAGGATGATTGAGCATAGGAACAGGTGGAATCTGAGTGTTTCCCTAGGTATGTCCTCATCTCCATCCTTGTAGACAAGGATGGTGTGAATCATATTGTGGAGACCAGTTTTTCCAATTTGGTGAGTTCCACTGTTGTGGTTATTGGTAATAAGGTGGAGCTTGAGGTGGTGGGTCCTGGTACATAGGTTGACCCCTAGGATCCCATGGCCTTCTAGGTGCATAAGAAGATTCCCCAGGATCCCCACTTTTATAAATGGCTAATAAACCAGGTAGTGATGGGAATTTTTCAATTGGATGATCTTCAGTACAAAAGCCACAAACTGAAATTTTGTCTAATGGGCATTCCATTAAGGAATTTTCCCTCCCACACCTCGAAAAAAATATGTGGATTGTTGCATTCTCTTCCTCATGTTTCTTATTAATATTTAAAGTGTCCAACTGGGAACCTATTGTACTTAAAATATCAGTTTTAAAGTTTTCTAATAGGTTTCCTATTTCCATAACTAACTCCTTTTGAGTTTCTACTATAGGGATCTCGAACACCCTTTCCAGTTTTCACCCTGCTTCTTGAGTAGTTTCTACACATCTCACAAATCTCAACGAAAGGTTTATGGGAGATATCTCTTGATTCCATTAGGTTAAGTGTTTCCAGATATTCTTCCAAAATTCCTTTAAGAAAAAGAGTTATGATTGCATCGTCTGGAAGGTCATGATATTTCAATTTTTGTGAGATATAGGCAAACCATTCCATGTAATCTTCAAGACTCTCATCTTTTAATTGTTGATTTTAAAAAATATAATTACGAGAATATTTAGATTTGCAAAAGTATTGGTATTTCCCAAGGAATATGGTCTTCATATCTTCCCAAGATCTGATACTAGACTCTCTTAATCCCATGAACCATCTAAGTGCAGAATCTTTAAGAGTGGTAGGAAATTGTTTTAATTTTTTAGCATCTTGAAAGTAGTTATACCTTTTGGACAAGATGTCAAACTCAAACTTGAAGGTGGTTGGGCCCTCAATTCTCTTACCATAAAAGGTAGGTACTACATAAAGTGGAATGTTCTTCATATTAACATTTTGTGTGGTATCCAAAATTGGAAACCCAAAAGTGATTTCTGCCTGGTTTCTTGCTTCTTCTCCCTCATCATGTTTCACATGATTTTGATCCTCCTGATCATCCATACTGATATGATTCCCAAAAAGAGAATACCTTAGTGGTTTTACTCTTGGAGATAATGAGGTGTCCCAAGGTTCCTTTTCAAGAAATATATTCCTCCGATATGATGAATTATCTACTATTTGGTTGTTAGGGACTTTGCTTGAGCCTGTTGAAACTGTCGGTTCAGAAGTTATCATTTCAACTTATGTCACAACTATATTTGTCAAACCGCCAAAGAGGGAATTCACTTGTTTAGGGTCAATGATATCTACAAAGTTAGAATCCCCTGATGGTGTTAAAAAGGAAAAGGTTGTGTTGGTTGGTTCTGATGAAGGTTCGAGTGGTTTTACCTCTTGTCCTACTATTGTTGGTGTCTCAATTTTCTACTATATGGTTTCCCTAGTTTTGGTCTCTTTTAAAACTTTTAATCTTTTTGGGTTGATCTATCCCCTACTTGAAATTTTTGGTACTGTTCTACAAAATTTATAGATGGAGTGTTCCTTCCTCCAAAAAGGTTAGAAGGAATTTTGGCCAGAAGTTTCAGAATGGTTTTAATATATCTACCTTTTGGGTCCCTAGGTTTGTTCATGAAAGAGACACAAAAAGAAAACTAACATTGGGTTTTGGGGAACCTTCTATAACAAATGTACAGGTTCTTACCTCTCATCTTAAATTTCCCTCACCATCAAACTAGTACTAATACTAGGAAATAATATACTTCCTAGTTGTTTTCTAACTTTGGAAAACTCCCCGAAATGACGCCAAAAATGATGGGTATACTATATTTCTTAATTTCCCTCAATTAAATTATCGACCAGAGTAAGTAGACTTAGACTTGTGACATAGTATGAGTCAAGGTTTAGTAAGGATTGGCTACTTGTGAGGTTTGGAAAGTGAATATAGCTAGGAAAAATGGAAATTTTATCCTAGGGACTCGTGATTTATTTCCAATTCTAAAACGATTATGAACAAACTGGACTCTATTTATACAGTGAGATTTACTTCAAATGTACAGAGTAATCTATAGCTGGGAATGGTAAATTCATTATTCTAAGTGAACAAATCTTGAATAAAAGTAAAATATATTTCTTTAAAAACAATCTATAATTATGGACAATGAACTCATAAAAACAAACTATCGTTTCAAAGAAATTCTTTACAGTGAACTCTATTCTTAAACATTTGTTCAAAGACTCACAATTACTTCTATTTTACCACATCATTTACACTAGTCTGACTGACTAAAATTAAATGGCATAGTGATGACATTCAAATGTAATGATTATGTCTATGGTGGTGAATTATGTCACGATGGAATATTAACACTACTAATAATTCAAGCGGAATTAATTCGATGCTAATTTCTACAGAGATATGCAGAGTATGAATAATATGGTCTATGGAAAGCTTTGACATTACGAAAAATATCAATGCATGTTCTTACAATTAATACCATCTATAAACATTGTGCAAAAGAGATTTAAAATCAGCTCTTATCCTATCACTTTGATGTTGGCAGTACTCTATATAGAGTTAATAATTTATGCAGACCTACAGAAAGTAATTGAAAATCATAACTTAATGAAGCATAGGTGGTTGTTATAGACACTCCCTAAATAACCAATATTCAAAGTAGCCTATAATTTATAAAACAAGAAGTGAAATATTGTATATAATTGCATATTTAGATAGTTATGAGCATATACACATTAGTAAAACACAACCTGCATAAGATATGTTAGATGCCAGAGTATGGACAATTAGATATAGACAACTACGAGTAACATGTAAGTGATATAAAAATAAATACAACTTCAGCAAGCAACCTACACACAAGAGAGTTAAATGTAGAAATGTGAATACACAACAAATTAACAAGATACACAGACCACTGGTGGGCCACCCAGACAATCATTGTACTACTCTAACTCAATATACTATCACAATCTCAGTGCACCATTCATATTAACACCATAATTGAATTTACAGAGTAATTCAATATTATATATATATATATATATATATATATATACACACACACACATCGTGTTCTTTCATCCTGAGAGACTTCCAGTACTTATAGAGTTTCTTGGTAGGACCGAGAGGTCAAACACTTAAATGTTCGACACTCTCCTACAATAGAAAACCATTAAGAGATTAGTAACAAACAACATATTTAAGTAACTTGTGTGCTCAAAATAGAGGCCGGATGCAACTACTCGAATCTAAATGTAATGAGTTCCATAGCTGGAGAGATCGAGCAAGTACAAAACCCATGTTTCGTATTCGCCAAGTAGAGCTCGGTGATATGCCATCCTAGAACTGCACTACACTCCAAGGGATGGATTGCAAGCCGGATCAAGGGTCGGATCGAGGGCCAGATCGAGGGTCAAATCAAGGGTTGGATCGCATTTTTGACCTGTTTCAAACAAAGGAGAAATGTTAATATATTTCACTCACTCAATTAAAGATAAACCATCAGAAAATCATCACAAATAAGGATAATACATACCTTATGTTGATCAATAGAAAATTGATGGAAGAAACTTGATAATACCTTCAAAAAGAGCTAAATAGAGGCATAATTTGTATAGTCTCCATGTGCAAAAAGGGATTTGGACAAAGGAAAAATGGGAAAAACACAGAGTCATCAGGAATCTTGGAGGAAATCCCACTTTCCTCTAAAGACAAATATGGATGGGTTGGGTTAGTTTGGCTTGAATATGATTCCATGGTTGCATCTAAGGAAGATATCACAACTAATGGAGACATATCCTCATCCAATTCCAAATATAATCAAGGTGGTTGAGCCTCTCAAAGCCTATAAATGGAGTCATTTCCATGGTGAAATGGGGGAGAAATCAAGAAAGCATTGTAATTTTGATTGTGGATCTTTTGAGCAAGGGTTGGATGAGGAGGACTTGGAGAGGCTACTGCAACATCATCTGAAGATTGTAAGTTTCCTTTTTAAGTTCTCATCAAGGATTATTTTAAGAATGGAAACTTATATTAAAATGTGGAAACTTGGGATAATCTTACTAGTCCTTAATATGCAAAATGTAAAATGTTTGGCGATAGTTCTGTAAAAATATTCAAATTTCTAAGAATTTTATATAGTTTCTATAAAAGTTTAGCGATTTTTAAGGTTAAATAATTTTATTCTAGGGAATTTGGGTGAATCATTAATAGAAAAAATGGAAATTGGTGAATCTTTTTTTGGGAAAAACCATGGAAAATTATCCCAATGGAAAAATTTATCCCCTAAAATCATATATGGCTCTCATTAATATACTTGGCATGTTTCCTTCAAGTATATGTTTACATGTGCTTGTCTATGATTGTCTTAATCTGCATAGATAAAATGATTTTTTCTAATCCATTAGAGTATAAGATAGTCATTTTTTGTTTGTTGTCCATTCCAGGTACTGATTGGACCTCACAGATTGGAGCATCTTGAACAAACATCATAAACACGGTTTATCATACTTCCCCTCTTTCCCTCTTTTTTGATGGACAAAATGAATCTATAGGAATGGTAGTTTCCAAATGTAATTTTTTATCTTAGTAGAGGGGTCTATAATCCAATGGAAAGTTCACCTATCCGCAGGGGAATATTTCTGTAACAATAATAGCTTGGTTATCAAAATCCCAATCTAGACCCAACAATGATATATATGGTGAAGTGTCATCTACTATGTCAATCACCTCAAATTTTTCCATTGTGCACACTCCATCTAGATCTACTGGTATTCCCTTCATTCTACCAATTGGTACCACTCTATGTTGGTTTGCTAACTTCAAATGAATAGATGAAAATTCCAATGTAGGTTCTCCCATAGATTCCCATTTATTCTTAGCAAGAACATTTACTTCATACCCTAAGTCTAGTATGATATCACCCATATTGAAATCTCCAATGTTTGCATTCAACCTAAATTATCTACTTGTTCTTCTCTTCTTACGAACTTGATTGACTATCTTTTGCTCTAGTTTTATTTCTTCTCTAGAATTGCAATTTTATAACAAACCATGTTGGGTCCTTTGTTTTGTTGGTTAGAAGTTGTACAAAATATACTGCAACTTCATTTTGGAGAATGGAAGTTGTGCAAGTTGTTGAGAAGCTAGACAACATAAGAAAGGAAGCAACAAAAAATGGTTAAAGGGACAACGCAACAACAACAAGATCAAGAAAGGAAAGAACTCTCGAGTTCTTAACCAGCGATATAGGATTATAAATAGAGGAATGATTTGACTGTAATAGGATAATGGCACTGATAATTCTAATGAGCTATTGATACTGAGTATGATAGGCTAATAGTGAAATGTTAAGAAAAGGGTTGTAATGTCATTAGTTCCTAGCATGTTAGTTCTGAGTTATTACTATCCTTGTTGTAAATCTCGATAGTGTGACAAGAGTCGCTGATGTAATGGGCCAGTACTATAGTATTGTTGAATAGGAATATCTGGATGAGAACCAGATCGAAAATGTCTCGGATTTTGGGATTATCAATATAAATAGAGGCTTAAATTTTAAATTTACATCTTGTGTATTTAGTCTTAATGCATGAATGAGTTGTTGTTCTTTATTATCTTTATGTTTGGTGTGCCTAAATGTATCTTTATGAATGGAAACGAAACTATGTTTCTTTATTTCCTAGTTAAGAATTCCTTAGGAGTGTTACAGGTTTATTCTATTATGTGCAATATTACAGTGAGCCTAGATACCTTAGAGGTCTATCTAAGTATTCTCCTTACCCTTCCCTCTCTTTCATGTCTCTGTTGTGCTTTGAGTGAGACTTCTTCCCTCCCAGGAAGACAATCTAGACTACTTTGATACCTTTTCTTGGTAACCTAAGAAGGACCCTGGTCTGAACACTTTTGCGCCAACAAAATGGTTCTGTTTGTCGGGACCCAATATTGTAAAAGGGAACATGTGAGGAGACTGCTTCCACGAATCTATAGATATGATATTAGGAAATGGTGGTAAATAAATTATGATGCCTTTATATGGAATGTAGCAGAGCTGCAAGGAAAAAGCGAAAGTAATACGAGAGATTCTGGCATTTACTCAGAAATATTGAGCGACTAGTATGAGATATTATGGGTCAAGTTTCTGGAAGAACTATTCCATTGGATAGATAGGCTCCAAGAAGCTCCAAAATTCCAAGAACGTCTCAAGAAGACTTTTAATTGGGATACATAGAATATTGCAACGCTTCATCAGTTGGATCTCCATATCACGCGAGAAGTCAAATTCTTGGTTCGCACGACTCTGGAAGGATACATCATCGAATTTGCAGCCGAGAATCACTAATATTTTTCACGCGCGGAAGAAATTTTCAAGAAAGGTGCACATGACAGATTGTTGAGGGAAATTCCCTTGTGGATCAAAGTATTCTTGATGGAGGAGGGGATTATAACTATTCCCTCAACTGAGATGGTAACCTAAACACCTACGCTTGGGGTAGGGTGATTTTGGGGTAGGATCATGACCTGAGAAGGGGGGAGGGTTCTTTGACAGATGTGGGGAGATCAAGAAATGAATGCAAGAAATGAGGTAACCTGAAGGATAGTTTCCATTGTTGCGAAGTGGTGGCATGGAAAAGTAAAGAAAGCAATGAAGCAGTTCGAGGTGTTGCGGAAAGAACTCGGATCAAGAGGAACATACGAAGGAAGGAAGGAAGAGTTGAGGAAGGTGAGAAGACAAGAAATA
>ML810382.1:50098-103905 GCA_009831015.1 Picea engelmannii
AAGAAGTAACCACCCAAAGACTTGGACGTGCTCAGGTTTGGTGCATCAGTTGCTACATCGAAGGTCATTTGGAAAATGAATGTCTACGCATAAGGGGAATGGGACCTCTTTGAAACCCGATGGGACCTTCAAGACCTACGAGAGGAGTTGCACAAGTGTCTGTGAATCCACCATTCCATACACCAGGGCTATATAATACCTTCCAAAGAGTTATGACTCCTCAAACAATGAAGTATTATGAGATTTTTCGGAAATAGGGACATGCACCAATGTAGTGTCCTATTATGCATAAGTACATAACTATGCCCAATACAATACACTGTGATTTTTTCACATCTACGACCCATGCCACAAATCAATGTAGAGGGTTATATGCACTTGTTGATAGATTGGATTGGACATCATTTAGAATAAATGAAACCCCCCAGGGACCTGGAAGAGACCAGGGAGGAGGCGATGGAGGTGGATTAAGAGGTGGGAGAAATGGAGGTAGAGGTTTGAGAAGATGTTACAACTACAAAGAACAAGGTCATTTGGGAAGATACTTCCCTCACCTAAGACGACCATGGTCCTCACACTGCAAGAATAATGGGCACACAACTGAAGACTATCCAGAATTGATCGCAAAATGGGAATATGGAGTTCGTCAACGCAGAGATAACCTCATAAGCTAAGAATTAAAAAGGAAAATAAAGGGACAACTACCAAATATTAACATCATCATTCACGGAGGAGCAAAGGTTGGAGCAGACGCAGACGACCAACCCAATATTCAAAAGACTATTCCCAAAGATGATAGGTATGATCATGTGAAAAAAAATGTTTTTCAAAATTGCAATAGAGATATTTATGAGGGTTCCTGTTCCAAGAGTAGTAGAGAATCCTCCTATATCCTCCTGTCAACCTAACCCTGCACAATCCCCTACCTCACCACCAACACCTAAGATTTCTACAATTCCAAGAAAACACTCTGACTAGTCTCAAAGTGTAATCAACCTGTGGTTTCAATTATTCTTTGATATCCCAGGGGATGAACAACTTACTGAGAAGTTGTGAAATACCCTATGCTTGATATTGGGGAACAAGGGAACCTCAGAAGCCATGGTAAGGACTAACCACCCTAAGAAGAATACCTAGAGAATACAAAGAAGAAAGGTGTGAATTGGAAAAGAATTTAGGTTAGAAGCCTAACTAGATGAGTTTGAAATCAAGGATGTCATGCTAGAATTGACATCAGATGTTAACATCCTACCTAAAAATACTTGGGAAGCTTTGGGAAAACCTCAGTTAGTATATTCCCCATCTAGTTGAGAATGGAAAATAGGTATTGTATCTTCCTAGTTGGAAGGATGGAAAATATAGAAATAGATGTTGCGGGAGTTAAGACCACAAATGATTTTGAGGTGATTGAAATCATGGGAGATAAGGATACCTACCCTGCTCTACTTAGGATTGAATGGGCATATGACAATAATTATATAATTGATGTAAAGAGGGACACCATGATGTAATTGAAGTAATTGTCAAACTAGGAATATGCAATGTAGGTCCACATAACCTTTCAAGGTTGGAGTGAGGGGAAAGTAGCAGAGTAGTAGATGATCAGCTCCCGAATGTAGACCTGTTCTGGATTGAGACTATTCCAGAGTATATTGAAGACATTGTTGTCTTCCTTAGTACATGAACCTTCCCAGAAATGTACTCTGCAACCCAGAAACAGCATATGTTAGTTCGCGTAGCATATTATCAATTGATTTCCAGGCAAATTTACAAATTGGGACTCTAAAAAATCCTTAGGAGATGTGTCTTAAACCATAAAAGGAAGGATATACTATGGGAATTCTATAGTGGCGTTGCGAGAGGACATGTTGGAGGTAAGGCCATTTTACAAAAGGTACTTGACGCTGGCTTATGGTGGGCCATGTTATTTAAATATGCTAAGGAATATGGTAGATCGTGTGACATTTTCCAAAGAGTAGGAAAGTCCTCTCAAAGAGATGAGTTACCCCTTCATCCAGTTAGAGCACTTCAAGCATTTGCAAAGTGGGTTATTGATTTTATTGGACCAATCAACCCCCCCAGCTAAGAACTCAAGACTAGATACATCATAATAGTAACTGATCACCTTACAAGATGGGTTGAAGAAAAGGCAATCCAAGATTGTTCTACATACATAGTTGTTATATTTATCTTTGAGAATTTTATCACTCAGTTTGGATGTCCTAGAAGTCTAACCAATGATCAAGGTACTAATTTTATCATCAGTAAAATTGCAGCGTTAACGATTAATTTTCTTATGAAACATCATAAGAGGAACCCTTACCATCCACAAGCTAATGGTATGGTAGAAGCCTTCAATAAAATTTTGGAAAGAGGACTCACAAAATTATGTTGCACAAACTGGGAGGACTGGGACAATAGAGTTCCAACAATCTTATGGGATTAGAGGACTACCACAAAGAAGTTACATAGATACACCCCATTTCAGTTGGTCTATGTAAAAGAAGTGGTTGTACCTACAGAATTTATCACCCCTAGTATTTATATAGCCCAGGCTACACACATGACAGATGATGAATCGGTTGCGTAAAGGATTGAAGACTTTCACAAACTTGAGGAAGAAAGATTTTTAGCAGAGTTTCATCAGACAGTTGAGAAGGCAAGACAAAAATCTTGGCATGATAAACATATTAAGTCCAAGATATTCACGCAAGGATATAAGGTTCTCTTCTATGAAAGTTGATATCAAAAACATCAAGGGAAGTTGCGCATGCATTGGTTGGGTCCATTCATAGTTGCGAAAATATGACACTCTGGTGCAGTCAGGCTCACACAACTAGATGGTATCCTTCGAATAGGATGGGTGAATGGCACCCGCCTGAAACCCTACATTTCTCATTCTTTAGTCAAAGAAAGGTTGCTCCAGGCCAATGGAGCATGTACAATAGTTAGATTTTCATTTCTTGCAAAAAAAAATTAATTCAATTGCAGTTTAATACGTCGCGACATATATTTTGTTTCAGTTTAAGAATTTTTATTGCGCAAAACTACTTACTCAGCCTCTCAGGATTGGAAGAGCCGCTATTAGATTAAATGAAGTCATTTAATATGATGGTGACCCCCATTATGGTTGGAGGGAAGGATAATCTGAGCTCGATGATGACCCATGTGCCACACATACCCAGCCACAACATACACTTTATGATAGCCACTGTAGCTCATTAAACTTTTCGTTAAGCCATAAATGCGTGATACACAGAGATGCCATCAGTATCCCCATTGTGCTTCTCAGTCGTTAAAAATATAATCACCTCATCTTGACCATGCCCTTGTCATTCCATTCATTAAACACCAATATCACTTGATAGATCCTACCCCATTACCCATCCCATCGGACACCTAAGCCTAAAATGGTTTTTATAGCCTAATCATGAGTGTTTTTATGGCACTAATAGAAATTCTCAAAGTTATCTAGTTATAAGACTCTATCCATCTATGAGCTGCACCACCTTTTTTTGTCAACGAGACTTTGAATTTCCTGCTATTGCACATACCCTACGAGCTTTTCATTCTTCTGTTGCAAAGATGACCCAAATGTACCCAGCAAGTCAAGCACTTCAAAGCTACCATGTCAAGAGCACCAGGAGGGTGGAGTTCAACTTCCAAAGAAGCAATCCCAGATGAACCATATGATCGTTGCATCAAGATCTTCAGGGATGTCAAGGGAAAGACAAAGCAAGTAAATATCTTGGACCTGGATTTGGTGGACCAAGTTCTCTTCCCACAGATGAACATCGATGTGTTTTGGGACATGGATCCATATGCCATCGGAGGCATGCATTTTGTGCCCAATCTTGAATTTATCAACATATTCAACTCTACCATCATGAACCTCATATAATTATCGGTCTTCGAGACCACTAGAAAGGTTGCATGCTGCACAAAGTTCCTAATTATCTGAGTACATGACATAATTCTGTGGCTTAACCACAAATATCCAATTCATGCGGATGATATCCACCAACTCACTGGCTTATCTCTCTAGGGTGAGGATGTCGCCAAAGGATTCCAAGGACCGAGCAAGCACGGGAAAAATAAACGAGAGGTTATCCTCTATGAGAAGTTCCACAACAGAGAGGTGGCCGAACAACAAATATTGAACCAATCATTCCAGAAGCGGTTCAGACGACCTGCTACATAATCGCAAGAAAGGTTATGTAGTCCTATTATAAAGGTGAGTGCACCCTCGATGCACTCTCTGTAGCTGATTTTTGTGCAAAATGGTATGTATTCAACTGGTGTAGCTATATGTTACAAGAACTCCTGGAAGCATGTGAGGAAGCTTAGGATAAATGAGGTACCTTCACGTATGGGTACATTTTAATAGAATTCTCCATGTGGAAATGGAAGCCCCTCATGGGGAGACAATTGGAAATGGAGGAAAAAGGTCACCTTGCTAAAATGTTTGAGCCTTGGCACTTGAGGGTGAACCAAGAGAACAAAGAATTCAACAATGTCTCTTTCTCAAAGTGGTACAATTTATTGATTGACACAACTCAGAGATGGCGTATACCACAAGAGTTCTTAAACCTGAACACTGGAACATTAAATTTAGATTGAACCAACACAACCCTCTCGTATGGCTGAGGCATGTGAACCCAAAAGACTTCCACTCAAGGTTTTTCCCCTTCTACCTAAATGAGGATTCCTTTGACAAAGAAGTCATGTTGTGGACTGGATTCAAGTGCAATCCACGCAAGTATGGAATGCACTACCTCTTACCTATGGAGCTCTTGAAGAAAAAGGGGCATGAAGAGGGAGTAGGGTTTAGATCTAGCCTAGCGGAAAAAAATAAAAATGTCTTGATGCAGACAGACTTAGAAGAGGAAGGGGATATGCAACATCTGCAAAGAAATAAGAGGACGCTGTCAATGTTCCTGCAACTTTCGGATCAAGCTGTGTTTTTAGGTAAATATGTCGATGATATCCTCGTTGTTGCTTTCATTGGAGATCCTTTAGTTAAGAAACCCAAGACAGGTCTCTCCCTAGTAAAGATTATGAATCCTCAACCAATCTCCTCGACCATACCTCGTACTTGAGCAGCCACTCGAGTGGCCTAAAAAATGATTGACATCCAGGATGACCCTGAATCAGATACCACTACATCCACCACCATAATCACCAAACAACCCCCATAACCCCCATAACCCCATCTCCACCCCAATAAATGACCATCCAACCCCAAACCATTGTATCTGTTCCCATGTAGTTGGATTACCCTGACCTACCCAAGCATGTACCAGATCTTACAGGTCTGACCCCTGAAGTCTTGAGCTAGTCACTTGTCCCATATGTACCTATTCAGGACACTCTGCCTTCAAAGGAGAGTTAAATTCTTCCAAAACCACAATCGCCAAGCACTCATCACCCTCTCTCAATAATCAATGTTAAGAGTTCCATCCACAGAAGAGGAACCACAGAAATTGTGTTACAGAAAGAGGTAGAAGCACAAGAGATTCAGAAAGAACATAAAACTATGTTAGGGAAAAGTGAAACATCATTGCAAGAGCAACTGGAACCAATATTATAGAACCCACAACTATGTGCAGAGTTTTTGCAACTCTTCCTGGCCAAGACATAAGCCTTTCCTCAATTCTCAGCAGAATTGAAAGCTCAACTTGCACACCAATTGAAAATTCCATCCCCAGGAGAAGAGGAGGTGGAGACACCTTCTACACAATTGATGGCCAGTGGATTTCCATTGCAAGTTTGAGTACCCAAGGATTCCACCCCTTCATCCAACGAGCTCATGCAACTACCAACAACCCACCTGGTAGGAATAATCAAAGCCTCAATTGAACAACTGGAGCAGAGGATTCAACAGGATGAAAGAGACACATAATTATGGAGAGAGGAAGGAATCGTTCTACAAGCCCAATGAACACAAAAGAAAAACTCTAGGATCCAAGTAGAAATGAAGGTCGATAAAGTCAAAGAAAAACTTCCAGAGACCTGGATGACAGTCAAGAAGACAGTACACCAACTGTCAAAGTCCAACACAACAAGAAATCCTAAGGAGAATATTGTGTTGATTCAGGTCGCTTGGTCAGAAATGGTAGAGAGAGAAGAGAGCCTTGAAGCACAACTATAGGACAGAAAGAAAGAAGTTGAGTTGCAACCCAAGAAGCTCTAAGAGAAAATGGAGAAGATTGTCTTGGAAGGGAATAATGCAAGAGAAAACTTGCACAAACGGACTGTCGAGTGCACTACGATCTTCAGAGAAGTAATTTATCGGATGGGAATCATCTCAAGATGTAACCACACATTAGAGGAATTGTGCACAAATATCGAATCACTCAATGCAGAAGAAACCAACACCCTGGATACACTGGAACAACAGGCGAAGTTCGACAAAATCCAGTAAGAAGATAATGAATTGAATACATTATATGAAGCCCAAAAAGTTTCCAAGAAATATCTAAGTGATTTTAGACCAATAGTTCAGACATCATACCTCCATATGCATCAAGTTGATGCCATTATTGACTCTGAGTGGAACTCCTTGATTGTGTCGAAACCAAAGGAATGCATCACAAACGCCACTCAGTAATTTGTTGTTGAAGCTTCAGTGCTTTCTATGAAGTGGTAGAATAAGGTGGATAACTTCCAAGAGTTCGGGAAGAGATCTCTTGAACTCATACCAGAGTTGGGCCCTTCATTTGAAAAATAGAAATAAGAAACAACCGAAGCCGAAAGTGAAAACAACTCAAAGCCCGAAAGAAAGAAAGAACAACAAACCATCTTGGAGGCCATGGAAAATCTCAAGACTTGACTCAAGGATTGTGGTCGGAACCTATTGGGCCCTTCATTTTTTTGGTTATAAGTTGTGCGCAACATACTACAGTTTCATTTTGTGGAATGGATTTTGCGCAAGTTGTTGAGAAGCTGGACAGTGCAAGAAAGGAGGAAACATAAAACGGTTAAAGGGATAGCGCAGCAACAACAAGATCAAGAAAGGAAAGAACTCTTGAGTTATTAACCAACGAGATGAGATTATATATAGAGGACTGATGAGATTGTAATACGATAATGAAACTGATAATGCTAATGATCTACTGATACTAAGTATGATAGGCTAATATTGAAATGTTAAGAAAAAGGCTCTAATATCATTAGTTCCTAGCATGTTATTTCTGTCTTATTACTATCCATGTTGTAAATATTGATAGTGTGACGATATTCACTGATGTAATGGACCAGTACTATAGTGTTGTTGAATAGGAATAATAGGTGAGAACTAGACCGACAATGTATCCGATTTTGGGATTATCAATATAAATAGAGGCCTAAATTTTGAATTTACATCTTGTGTATTAAGTCTTAATGCATGAATGAGTTATTGTTCTTTATTATCTTTATGTCTGATGTGCCTAAATGTGTCTTTATGAATGGAAACACAAATTTGGTTCTTTATTTCCCAGTTAGGAATTCCTCAGGAGTGTTATAGGTGTATTCTATTATGTGCAAGATTACAATGAGCCTCAATACCTTAGGTTTGTCAAGTATTCACCTTATCCTTCCCTCTCTTTCATGTCTCGGTTGCGCTTCAGGTGATAATTCTTCCCTCTTGGGAAGATGAAAATGTCAGCGCTCTAGAATACTTCAATACCTTTTGTTGGTAACCTAAGAAGGACCCTGGTCTGAACACTTTTGCTCCAACAGACTCTGTAATACTTGTAAAGAGATTTTATCATTCAACAACTTAACACAAGACCTCAAAATTTTTCTCATATTACTTACTTCTTCTGATGGTTGTTTTCTATTGGTCAAATCAAACAAATGGGGCATGTCATACACTGGTACATCATCTCTTGGATTTGTACCTAAATTAGACGCAATATTCTCCTTCAAAATCTCATGTCTAACCTCCTTGAATGTCTCCTTCTCTTTTCACGCATCAAAATTGTGTTGGCGTGTTGATCCAAATTTATGAGAGGAACAAAATGAATAAAAGACTGAATATAATAACATAGATATATGAAGAACAACAACATATATCCAGTGAACAATAAATTCTATTGAATAAATAAAATAGGCTGAAACTATTGAATTGCAAAACTGAACAAAACTTGCTCGAATGGTGGTAGTTATCTCTGAGAAGAGATGTGGTTTCTATGCGCATATGTATGATAAGAATGAATACAATGAGGCTCCAAAGGCCTTTTTAACATTACTCATGAATTCCAAAACCCTAGACATCCAAAAACCTAACCCTAGGATATGAAACTCCAAACCTTATGTGGGCCCCGATGGGTAAGTTGGTACCTCAACTTCTCAGGGTTGTAACTTTTGCATACAACCTTCATTTTAGGCGCGTGATAGCCCATTGGAAAGGTATTTTTGAGAAATACACATTATTTTGTCAAAATCTAATTCTATCTATAGTTTGACTGTGGCAAGCCAAAAAAACACTATTTAGGGCTCCAAAATGGACATGGAAGTACAAAAAGATGTGCTGACATGAAAACTTCCAAAATAATCCAATTGGATTAGGTAGGAGGTGACTAGTCTCCACCTGGAATATGTGTAGGGCTTCAGACAACCCCGAAAGTGTAGAACCCACAATTACAAAGAAGTAAATAAGAACGTGTTGAACCAAAAATTGTCAATAGGGGCCAGCTGGAATAGGTGGGTGGCCACCAATATCCACCTGAATCAGTCCTCCCCCCTTAGGAAGAAATGGTCTCCATTGTGTTGAGTTCCCCATCAGGTGAGGAAACTTCTGTTGAATTTAGGCCCGGGTGAGCCACTTGCTTTGGTGTAGGAGTTTCCCTTCATTGACAACTCGATAAAGTTAGATCCTCTGCTGGCGAGTTCACTTAACCTATGTGTTCATTATCTAATCAGTGGATGTTTGTTCCATAAAGTGAGGGTTGAGTTCTATTGGTGTCAATTTTTCTGCCATCTCTGAGGTGTCCAATAATGGTGGAAAATATGGCCAAAGGAGGTCCACATTGAAAATCAGGTGCAAGCCAAGGAAGGGTGGAGTGTTGAGATCAAAATCATTGCTACCCACAGCTTTGGTGATAGTGTAAGGCCCATATAAAAGTGGGTGGAGCTGTCGATGGGGCCCTGTAAGGCGCTCTTTCTGCAAATGTAACCAAATCTTATCTCCCACTTGAAAATGGTGCGGTACCTAGCATTGATAATGGATTTGCTTGTACTTAGTATTGTCTTTCTGCAAAATCTCATGGACCTGTTTGCTAATGTCCTAAATTCACTCAATGAACCTAGTGGATTTTTTGGCATCAGACTAAACATGGGAAGCTTCTACCTGTGTGGTTGCAAGATCTAGTGCAACATCAATGGGACCCAAGGGTTGGAATCCCAGCCCCACCTAAAATGGGCTATGGCCGGTGGAGCTATGGAGAGACTTGTTGTAGCTATTCTGAACATAGGGAAGACTCTCATCCCATGTACACTAATTCCTAGAGTTTTACATGCACAGGATGTGCACAATCATCCAATTGACAACCTCTATATGGACATTGGTTTGGGGTGGAAAGAAGTGGATTTAGTCATCTTGGTGTCTAAGAGTGACTAGATACTCGACCAAAATGTGTTGAGGAACCTGTTGTCCCAATCAAAGATGATGGTATGTGGTATCCCAAAATGGACCCACACTCATTCGAAGAAGAGATTTGCAGTATCTGTCAATGTGATGATCTTCTTGCATGATGTGAGAATGGACATCTTCGAAAACCGATAAACTACCACAAATACACAATCATTACCTTTCTTGGTGGACATAAGGACAGACATGTAATCCATCAAGATGGATTCCCAAGGATTCTCGGGAGTAGGAAGAGGGGTGTATAAGCCTTTCTTCTTAATGGATGGCTTGGAAATGGCACAGGCAGTGCAAGATTTGATATACTTGTTGATGTCCTGTCGAAGTTTTGGCCAATAAAAATGTTTCTATAGAATAGCCACAATTTTATCCATGCAAAAATGTCCTTCCATCTGACTGTAGTGAGCCTCCCAAATCATCTTTGCAGGCTCACTTGCAAGAACACATATATGGCCCAGATGGCATAACAGTTTGTCTTGAATGTGAAAATTGGTTACATTCACACATGTACCCAAGAGATGATAGGTGGTGGTGAAGTTTGAATCTTGTTGATAAAGTTGGGGCCACTTAGATGTGTCATTCCCACAGGAATGTAGCACGGTGATGAGTGCATCTACGGGAGGTCGACTGAGGTAGTCAGTGACATGATTTTTTATCCTTGTCTTATACTTGATGTTGAGATGGGGATGTTGTAGGTAGGTGGACCACTTATTATGGCAGTCGTTCTACAACTTCCCCGGTGTCTGTATGAACTACAAAGGATTTTGATCAGTGTGGATGATTGTCTCCTTTCCCAGAATGTAATGTTTCCATTGACGACATTCTTGTACAATGGAATACATTTCCTTGTCATAGGTGGTGTATTTCCGAACAGTATCGCATAGTGTCTCACTATGGTATGTTATCGGATGATCATGTTGAGTGAAAAAATCACCTACATCATAGCCGGATGCATCAGTCTCAATATTGAACGATTGTTGTAGATCAGGTAAGGAGAGTACTAGAGTTGAGCACATGTGATTCTTCATATCACCAAATGCTTTTTTTTGTTCCTTCCCCCATGAGAACTTTTCCCTGCCACTTCCCTTGGTCACTTGGATGAGGGCCCATGCAACATGGGAGAATCCCAACATGAACCATTGGTAAATGTTGGCAAGTCCCAAGAAGCTCCGAAGCTCAGTTAGTGTGGTCAAGGCTGGCCAGTCACGAATGACTTGGATCTTAGTTGGATCAACATGTACCCCATGCTCATCAACAATATAGCACAAGTATTGGACCATGTTCATGCCAAAGGAGCATTTTTCCAAGTTGTCATATAACTTGTGTTGTCACAGAGTGCTCAAAACTTGTTGAATATGCTACATGTGCTCCTCCCAAGTTATGTTGAAGATGAGGATGTCATCCAAATATACCATCACAAAAGAGTTGGTGAAGGGTCTCAATATATCATCCATCAACCTCATGAAAGTGGATGGTGCATTTGTTAAGACAAAGGGCATGACCAACCATTCAAAGAGACCTTCTTTAGAATTGAAAGTTGTCTTCCATACATTAGTTGGTTTGATGGGAACCTGGAGGTAGCCAAAATTTAGGTCAATATTGTTGAATAACTATTCCCCCTTGAGTTGGTCAAGAAGGTCATCAATTCTGGGAATTGGATACCGGTTCCTGACTTTGATTTTGTTTAATGCTCTGTAATCAATGCAAATCCGCCAGGTCTCGCATTTCTTATGTACCAATACAATTGGGCTTCCACAAGGGGAGGATTTGGGTTTAATGTTCCTCTTTTTAAGCAACTCTTGGAACTGACACTTGATTTCATAATTTTCCATCGGCATGAGACAATAGACTATCCCATTAGGAAAAGGTGCACTGGGGTTAGATCAATTCGATGCTTGACTTGGCAGTGCATTGATACCCCGATGGGTGAGGAGAACATGTCTTTTTACTCTTCCACGATCTCGTCCAATTTCTTCTGCTGCAAAGAAAGGCTCTCTGCAAAGGCCACAGAAAAAATGTGGACCTAAAAATACCCTTCGAGAATATTCAACCATTTATCTACAAATCCACATATATCATTCCTTCAAATAATAAAATATCAAAATTTACCTGTACCTTGAAGGGGGTTGCATGGTCGCTTTATGAATATGTGTCTCTTGTGGGAAGTCGCCAAAGGATCTGTGCAAATTTTTCCATAATTTCATTCCTTTGTCACGCAATGGATTCCTTGAGAAACATTTTAAAAGGATCTCCTACTCCATCATATTTCTTTTCGTCCCCTATGAGTTTTTTTTGGGCTCGATGCAACCATTCTTGCAAAGGCTTGACTGGTTCGAGTCCCAACTTCTTGTACCCAGATCTTGTTGGGGACATGCATGAAGAAAAATAAATGAAGAGCATACACTATGATACCACTCATCCAAATTTATGAGGATAATTAAATGAATAACTGACTGAATACCATAACACATAGAAATGGAGAAAAACAACATATATCTAGTGAACAATAAGTTCTATTGAATAAATAAAATAGGTTGAAATTGTAAAACTTCATAACTGAAAACAACTTGCTTGAATGGTGGTAGCTATCTCTGAGAAGAGATGTGGATAATATGTGCATCCATATGAGAAGAATGAATACAATGAGGCTCCATAGTCCTTTTTAACATTACTCATGAATTCAAAAATCCTAGACATCTAAAAACCTAACCCTAGGAGTTGAAACACCAAAAGTTATGTGGGATCTGGTGGGTAAGTTAGTACCTCAACTTCTCGAGGTCATAACGTTTTCATACGACCTCCATTTTAGGCGTGTGATAGCCCATTGGAAAGGTATTTTGAGAACTACACATTATACCATCAAACTCTGACTCCATCTACAACTTGACTATGGCAAGCCAAGAAAACAATGTTTAGGGCCCTGGCCCTAGAAGTATAGAAAGATGTGTTGACATGAAAAAATCCAAAATAATATAGTTGGATTAGGTGGGAGGCCACCAGTCTCCACCTGGAAGAGGTGTAGGGCTACAGACAACCCTCGAAGTGTAGAAACCACAATTACAAAGAAGTATAGAAGAACATGTTGAACTAAAAATTGTCAAGAGGAGCGAGTTGGAATATGTGGGTGGCCACCAATATCCACCTGGATCAACTGTTGTATTGTTTATGACCCACTGGTAGTGGTCCTAATCCTTCTTTATTGCATCTACTCATGTCTTCACTCCACCTCTATTAACTATATTGATCTTCTTCCCATCCTCTTCTCTGTTTTCCACAGTAATCCATTGTATATTTTGATTATTTTGGTTCCTCTTATCCTATATCTTTACCAAACGTTTCATCCAGTATTCTATCTCATGGTCTTCTACACAACAATACATAAATGTCGCGGGTAGTTGTGGACAATCTCTTGCATAGTTTCCAGGTTTCTAACAAACCATGAGAAAGGAATTTCCCCCAATCTACGTGGAGAAATACTTCTCGATAGGCTTCAAACTCTGGAATGGCCAATAGATTAGCATAGGATGAAGTTTCATGATGATTTGGCATGGTTGCAGAGCAATGGATAAGTGCGAGGAAAAACAAGCAGAGGATGAGTGATGCAGAACATGGTGCTATGTCATAATGGAAATGATATGGAAGGGTCGAATCATGGGTGTATTTGACAAATATGGGTGCCATACATGGTAATGATTGTGAAGGATTTAAAATTTGAATGATTTGTACTTGGAGGTTAAATCAAATCATTTGAAAGATTCAATCAATGTCCAAGTCGAAGACTTGGACATTATGATCATAAAATGAAATCATGAATTTAAATTTTCCCTTTCAACAATTGTAAAGGATAGATATTCCACCTTTATTAATCTGAATTCATCACTCCATGAATATAATATAACTCTAGCAATCATACCTGAATGAAATCATTAAAATCGCATTCGCAGGTGCAACGTTTTATACAATATCTTATCTAACACTCCATCCGATCCTCCATATGGTACACCATTTGATCCTCTGCTCAGGTGAAAACTATACAATAATAAGCGAGAATTCACTCAAATTACTAATATTGGAAGATTCCTAGTAGTCATGGTGAACAAGAGGAAAGATAGGATTGTAGCATCCATATTATTTTCCTTTTTCATCGAATTGTAACTATTACAATAAACAATTGATTGTAAGCAGTCCTCCCTTGTATTAGACATAAACATAGACAAAAAAAAACTGTAAAGTATGATGTACAGTAGGATTATTAATTATACACACAAAATTATGCCAACAATATAAGGTTTATCATGCCAATATAAACAACTGCTAGCATAATAGCCTGAGATAGTAAAAAAAATAGTATGACAAAATTTTGACAGAAATCTTACTTCCTCTTCTCATGGACTTGTTATACAAATGGGTAGATTTTAGTGCTTTTTTTTTTTATCTTAGGAAACTCCTCCCCCAAACCTAATCATTGTGACACTTCACAATCAAATATATAAGAAACCGGTCATTCCTTCCAATATCATAAGATTTATAGTTTCCAAGTGTATAGATAAATTTCACACATTATCCTGACAAGAACGTTAAAAACATGGCCAAACATCCTACATATAGTTAATAAGAGTTGGCAAGAGAGTCTTAAGATCACCTATAAGTTAGTTTCGAATGGTAGATAAATGGAGTTCATTTCCCTTTTCTTAACTATGCATACTTCTTTTTAGTCCTGCCTACAAGTAGTGTCATACATTAGGACAAGTTTTAAGATTAGAAATTGATCTTTATTTATTGTTTTTCAAATCATCACCCTCTCTAGGTAGAATGCCCCGATTCCATCAATCCCATTCAATACTCCAACAGGTTTACCTAGTCATACCATAGGCTAGTACCTGCTTTCAGCAAACATGTTCAGTATCCCAATAGGTTATCCTCTTACACCCTTTTTACAGTAGAGATTGGTCCTTGACTCCATCTTTAAGATTTGTATATGAATTTTTCTTTTTGCAAGGAGATGGGGAGGAAGCTCTGAAAATATTTTTGTGGACTGGGATGGTATTTAAGTTGGAGGATGATTCTTGTTTATGTGTTTTTATAGATTGTCTTGATGTAAGGGATACTTAAGCGGGCATCGCCAATCTGAAGATATGGTACAGTCAAGCATATTTAATATGTGGTGGATGGCACCATTGGAAAATAACAAAAATATATCTATAGTCCCTACTCACTTTCTTCCATTTGAAGTTATATTGATGTTTCCATGGTTAACCGCTAGTTTATACCTTCTTTCTACTATTTTTTAAAGATAATTTACCTACCTACTCAGCGCTCTGGATGGATTGTGATAGTAACCTCTAGGTTTGATAAAATAAAATGTCAGTTCCTTATGTCCTCTAGTGGTGGAGGTTATGAGAAACTGCCATGAAATATGCATTGAGAGAAAGGAAGATAGAAATCTTGTAAAAAAAATAAAAGCTGAAAGTGGCTAATTTTAAAGCAAACATTTTTTTTTTTAATCACGATAAAAATATTCATTATTCAATTGGTGCTTAATCAGAGAACCGGATTTAAGTATAACATCATCATCTTTTGAAGTAAAATACTTCCCTTTTTGTACCCTTGAAATTTTCCACTTGTTTTTAAATAAATAACTCCTAAAGTTCCTAAAACTATTTGTCAGGAACCACACTCTAAAATATTTACATATGTACAATAGAAATCAAAATGTTTCAAGGTAAGGGAGAATGAGAAGAAACTTCTCCATCCACCAAGGCCATTCGGATGACATGACTTGTATAAAGTCTTATTTAGAAATGGGCCTATGGTAAAGTTTAAGTCTATGTCCATTTACTACAAACGAGACATGTTCATCATCAATTGTTTTTATTTTCATAGCCCCATTATCATACATGGTAACCACTTCATAAGGACCCAACCATCGAGTGGTAAGCTTTCCTTTAAAATATTTAAACCTTGAATCAAACAATAGAGCCCAATCTCCAGGTTGAAATTTCTTATTTTTAATGAATTTATCATGCCATTTGCTTCTTTGGTTTTGAACTAAGATTGTCCTTTGGTTAGCATCCTGTCTAATTTCATCCAATATTATTCCCAAATTTCAAGAGCAAAATCTTCCCCAAAGTGAATATGTGCAAACTACAAAATCCCCTCCCTATCTAGAAAGATTAGCAATTGAAAAACCAATGATTTGACCATAATTTGACATTATGAATGAACTAAAAAATATATGTGTCAAAATTCCCCTGTTACAAACAATAAAGGATATTCCAATTTACAGTAAGGTAATCAAAGAATTGTGTATCAAAAACCAAGGTAGGAAACATAAATACCCTCCAACAATACATCTGATAGGAGAGTTGTCTAAATACATATCAGAGAATCCTAGGGTCACAAAGTATGAAAACCCAAGGAATCCAGTAGTAACGATAACAATTAATAAGATTCCCATTGGAAATACTCTCATAGACCTAGGGGCATCCATTAATGTTATGACTTTCACTACTCTAGAAGAATTACAGTTGACAAACTTCCTTCGACCTACCTCAACCATTTTGGAATTGGAAGATAAGACACAATTTATACCTTAAGGGATATTGGATGATATCATAGTCACATTAGCATCATGGGAATATCCATTATACTTCCTTGTCATTCATTCAAAGGATCCTACTAAAGGGAATCCCGTTATTTTTGGGAGACCTTGGTTGGCCACATCCAATGCATTCATTGGTTGTAGAGAAGGTGAAATGACCATCTCTAATGGACTTTCTATGAAGAAACTTATAATATATCCATAAGCTCAACCTGTTATAGAGAATATATGGTGGCTTGAATGTCCATATGAGAACGAAAATCGGGAAGAACCCGTGTTACCTAGTGATCACTCCTGGGCACTTCAGGAGAAAACAACAAAGAATGTATTAAATCAATTCATTTCTGCAATCACATGTGTTGATTTTCCTCAATCTTTTCCTCAACTTGAGTATATGTTTTATGAAGAATTTTAGTAACATTTGGACCCATCAACTCTGTCTTCAACATATTTTATCTTTGAGATAGATGAAACCACCATGTCCTACACCATGCCTTATGAGATTAGTCTTGGAAAATTCCTACATATCAATTCAGGACTAGATGCAGATCAACAGGAACAATTAATAAATGTCCTTAAGGACCAATCATGATAATTTTCCTGGGAATATATCGATATGAGGGGTATACACCTCGACACATAAATTCATCATATATATACCCAGGAAGAAGTAAAACTTGTTAGGAAACCTCAAAGAAGGATGAATTGAACACTAAAAGATATAGTGAAGGAGGAAATACAGAAGCTATTGAATGTCGGTTTTATTTATCCAGTTTCTGATAGAAAATGGGTATCCATGCTTGTAGTGGTTCCAAAGAAAGTAAACGGTAAATGGAGAATTTATGTTGACTTTTGGGAACTTAATAAGGCCACTCTTAAGGATTATTTTCCTCTTCCCTTCATTGACCAAGTCTTGGATACCTTTTCAAGAAAATGATACTTTTCCTTCTTTGATGGATATCATGGATACAATCAAATTTTAATAGCACCTGGGGATCAGTACAATACTACTTTCACTTGTCCTTGGGGAACTTATGCCTATAGGGTCCTACCATTTTGTTTGTGTAACGCTCCTGCCACATTCCAGCGAGCACTATTAGGGATATTTGATGATCTCATTCCCGACTGTGTGGAAGTGTATATGGATGATTTTACAGTATATGGTAATACTTTTCCAGAAGCCCTAGATATATTGGGGAAAGTTCTCGTTATATGTCAAGAGATGAATTTATCCTTAAGTCATGAAAAGTGTAAAATGTTATTAATTGAAGGAGTAGTCTTAGGGAGTCATGTTTCATCCGAAGGGATTAAAGTGGATACTACTAAGATTGAGGTAATTTTCAAATTCCACCTCCAAAGACTCCAAAGAAGGTGAGAAGATTTCTTGGACATGTCGGATACTACCGACGATTCATTGAAACTTTCACTAAAATTGCCACACCAATGTTTGGATTGCTTACAAAATATGTTGAGTTTCTTTGGACTAACCATTGTCAAACTTCCTTTGAAACTTTAAAAGCTAAATTCTCCATGGAACCAGTTCTTAGAGGACCCAACTAGGTCCTTCCATTCCATATATCTATTGATGCCTCTGATACTACAATAGGAGGAGTGTTAGGGAAAAAATAAGACCAACAATCCTATGCCAAGGAACTTTAGTAACAGAACAAGATCATGTGACGAAGAAAGTGAGTAGGGACTATAGATATATTTTTGTTATTTTCCAATGGTACCATCCACCACATATTAAATATGCTTGAATGTACCATATCTTCAGATTGGCTATGCCTTCTTAAGTATCCCTTACATCAAGACAATCTGTAAAAACACATAAAGAAGAATCATCCTCCAACTTAAATACCATCTTGTTGATGGGTATTAAATCCCTTGACTCAACAGAAGGAACCAAACTCTACATCGAGGCCCAATTAGACTCTGTAGTGTTTAATATGGAATGGTTCTCCAAATCTTGCGATCTTGCTGATTTATCGATGGGCTTTATGTTTTCTTGTGAAGGCTTTTCCTTCAGTTAAGATGGTTCTTTTTCTATACTTCTCTTGGGTGGGGATGGTATGAGAGATGAAATCCAGTATAAACCAACTTGACAAATAACATGAAAAATTTTTAACTATTGGGAAGAGGTCGAGCTTGGGATAACCCACTGCTCAAACATGCAGACAAAGATTCTATGCCAAAGGGCCTAGTATTAATACATTAACCAAATGAGCACCCAATTATTGTCTAAGAAAACTAATTAACAGAAAGAAAACACATATGTAATCAAGATCATGGTAAGAAAAATAATTCATCTACCATAACATTCATCACATAACAACACAACGATTTTATCTTCATCATTAAAGAAAATAACATCAAAACATTGCACCAGATAACTTGACAACATAATTAATTTCTCTCACTCATTTACTACATCATTCTTGGAACAGGATAGGAAGTGATTCTTCTCCAACTCCAATCACATACATATGATGAAAATATCTTGTCTTTGTTCCGGAAGGACTTCTCAGTTTATAGCAGTCTCAAAATAGTTATCAACAACCAAAAAAGAAAGAGTTCTTACAACAACCATTGACCCCTGACCAATCGATCGATGTCCCTATTTATATTACAAAATTCAACTGAAATTAATGGGTAAGTAAAGTTTGGACCAAACAAAAATTGCCATGTGGCATGGTCATCCAACATTTTCTTTAACAATCCACCTGAAATTTTTCTTGAAAAGGGTGACTCCTCTCATATTCAAACCAACTAATAAATAGTTCCTCACGAGTGTTGGCCCACGGAAATATGTGTTGTTCCATTGGAGTCACATATATCCTCTTGATGTCCACTGCATGCACCCGGTACTTTGTTAGAATGAAGTTCAATTGCAGAAACATGGTTTGGGATTTGATCAAATGTTCTGTGAACTGTTGTTCTTGCCCTGCCCTTGCATCGGTTATCTTTGTGAACTCTTCAGCCCATAATGAATATTGCTCGATGAGCACTTTGAACACGTCGCTTAGGTTGGTAAATTCATCGAGGGTGCCAAACTTCCGGGAGACTGACTTCTCACATCACACCCTTTGGTTGATATTTTGGTGTTTCTTTCGAACTCTTCGGTGGCACATGGAGAACATTTTGTTCGACAATCGGGGAATTTTCCTGCAAATCAGGATTGAGGCAGTTTAGTGATTAAATAGTGTAATAAAAGCTATCGAAAAACAAAATGGAATGATACATACCTGTGAATCTTGCTAGCCCCGATCGTTCAATACTTACGTGATCCAGGTTATCCTTCGAATGACTTGTGATGTCCTTCACCTACATTGTCATTCCTCTTTGGTTTAAATGAGTTATGTCAGCATGCCATAGAGTGGTAAATAAAGTACGACAGACATAAGTGTCAGGACCGTCATAGCAGCCTTTCGACCTTTAAAGCCGGGAGAAGACATCAGAGTTGAGTGTGTGTGTGTGTGCTCCCAAAATGTCGAATATCGTACTAAATAAGTCATTAAATGCCTCTAGGATTCGTATTACAAAGTGTGTCAAGAAACATTCATTAATAATGGAAGCTAGGTAGTTCTAAAGAGATAAGGACAACCATATCACACGTTCCCTGCAACTCTGATCGATGACATTTTACGTGTTCTAGATCACATCCATTTGAGCCGATGTGGCACGTTTACTCTTCAAACATCATGTCGCGAGATGCAAGTGTTTTATTGACATGATTTGTTTGTCTCCTTCATTCCTCTATAAATTTTCAAAGTCCTATGGGGAATTCTACGTATATGTCAAGCTTAGACTCATATAATTTTGGTCTGGCGGGTTTGTCTTCACGAAATATTGTGTAATAGTAGTTTTTATCATCTGCAGATGCCTGAATCCCTACATTGTTGCATTATGGGGTCTCCTTCCAACACAAGACAAGGTCTACGAGGAAGTTGGAGTGCCAGGTCCGAGCCCCAGTGTGCCTGGGATTCTTTCTTATTGGCTCCCTATGCACTTGAAACTTCAGCAGGAAGTACAGGCATTCTTTTGGAAATGGTATCAGTGTCTTGAGCATAGCTTGGGGTGGAAAGAGGTATGTCTGAAAAATACATGCTTGGAACCGTGCCTTCTCAGGAGCCAAAACCACGGAGAAGAGGAAGGCCTAGAAAGGATACTGAAAAAAGGGAGGAAGACCACTTCTCAGTTGAGCTGAGTGTATGTCCAGTTGTTGAGGGGTCTACGATGCTTACCCACTGGTTGGGGTCGGTTGGGACTATTGGTAGTGGAAGCGGGAGACGAAAGGAAAGGGAAAAAGCACCTGGTCTTCCCGTCGAGAGTCCCACTCAGCAGTTAGAGCGGGCTCAACTCACAATAGTTGAACTCTATCAAGAAAAAAGAGAGTTACAAAGCCAATTGGTGGCGAAGAACCAAGAAGTATCGATGTCGCAAGGTCACGAAGGTAGCATAGTATGGCTTTAGAGGCGGCTTCAATAGGCGCAAGATATAATTATGCAATTGTGCAAGGTGCAGAGGGTGATAGAGAAAGAGGAACATAAGACATTACAAGGTGCAAAGGATAGTCTGAAAGAGGATCAACGCACAGAAGATAAATAGCGGGTGGGTCCTTGCCTTGCGTCCTCGGAAGCGTCGCTTGACAGTCTTTCTTCTTTTCCTTTTGTAAGGGTTTGTATTCTTACTGCGACCGAGCTGGTTAGCCGGGTCATTGGGGTTGTCTATTTGTATGTAAACTAAGACTATTGGGATCTTTTTTTATTGTGTGAAGAATTTGAAAGTGTTTTTTTAATGCATCATGCTCCTTTCGGATGTGAATTAAACGCCACTCCTTATTTAAATTTCTTTGCGCTTATCATGGGATTTTATAATTGTTGTCATTGCATTTGTAAATTCGTTGATGTATTATTTGTTAAAACTTCCGATATTAGTCAATGTTGACATGGCGTTCTTGACCGGGGTCATTAAAATATCTAAACATAGAGAGGGCACCTGACTAGCAGGTAGGAAATGCATTTGGGGAACTCATACACATCAAAAGAACATAATGGGTTAAGTACAATGGCTACCAATAAAGTTAATGCATGGTTTTCTTCGTGAGTTGACATGTCGTAAAAAAAATTTCGACGATGAAATTGTATCGGGGATCAGCAATGTCAGTCTTCATTTGCACGGTGCCTACTATTACACTTTTCCGTCGAAGCGAAATGGATCGGTTTTCGGCAAGATTCTTCCCAATGCTTATTGGTAGAAAAGAAAGTCCTTTTATCGGTTGATGTCGATGAAGGTTTCCATTCAGTTACTTTTACTTTTCAAATGATGTTTTTCCACCGTTAGCTTTTACTGATGTCAAACTTCTTAAGTGAGTCGGGGAAAAATCTGGGCCGCGGATTCCTTGAGTGGTTGTTAAATTTCTTTCAGAGTTAGGAAGGTTTATTTGTCATACATTTAAGAAGACTTTAATTGATTCAAACATGAAACATAATAGGTGGGAAAAGGTATCAGTTTCATAATTGAAGTGGAAACAGACAATGCAAAAGATCTAGTGGTACCCAAAAAGAAAATGTTCATAGATTTTTTAGGGTGTGTTGAGTGCTCAACACATCCTAGTCCACAAAAATATTTTCAGAGATAACTCCCCATCTCCTTGCAAAAAGAAAAATTCATATACAAATCTTATAGGTGGTGTTAAGGATCAATCTCTGCTATAAAAAGGGTGTAAGAGGATAACCCATCGAGAGAACCAAATTGCATGACAAATAGTTTTAGGAACTTTTGCAAGTATTCATTTAAAAACAAGTGGAAATTTTCAAGGGGACAAAAGGGGAAGTATTTTACTTCAAAAGAAGATGATGTTATACTTAAATTTGATTGTCTTCTTAAGCACCAATTGAATAATGAATATTTTTATCGTGATTGAAAAAAAATTGTTTGCTTTAAAATTATCCATTTTCAGCTTTTATTTTTTTTACAACATATTTCTGATATTAAAACTTGTCCTAATGTACTTCAAATAAAGATCAATTTCTGATCTTAAAACTTGTCCTAATGTATGAAACTACTTGTAGGCAAGACTAAAAAGAAGTATGAATAGTTAAGAAAAGGTAAGTGAACTCTATTAATCTGCCATTGGAAACTAACTTATAGGTGATATTAAGATTCTCTTGCCTAACTCTTCTTAACTATATGTAGGATGTTTTGTCCTGCAGGTGGGGCCATGTTTTTAACCGTCTTGACAGGCTAATGTGTGAAATTTATCTATACACTTGGAAGCTATAAATCTTAGGATGTTGGAAGGATTGACCGGTTTCTTATATATTTGATTGTGAAGTGTCACAATACTTAGGATTGGGGGAGGGGTTTCCTGAGATAAAAAAAAAAGAACTAAAAACTACCCATTTTTATAACAAGTCCATGAGAAGAGGAAGTAAGATTTCTGTCAAAATTTTGTCATACTATTTTTTTTACTATCTCAAGCTATTATGTCAGCAATTGTTTATATTGGCATGATAAACCTTATATTGTTGGCATAATTTTGTGTGTATAATTAATAATCCTACTGTACATCATACTTTACAGATTGTTTTTGGTCTATGTTTATGTCTAATACAAGGGAGGACTACTTACACTCAATTATTCCTTGTAACAATTACAATTCGATGACAAAGGAAAATAATATTGATGCTACAATCCTATCTTCCCTCTTGTTCACCATGCCTACGAGGAATCTTCCAATATTAGTAATCTGAGTGAATTCTCACTTATTATTGTATAGTTTTCACCTGAGCAGAGGACCAAATGGAGTACCACATGGAGGACTAGATGGAGTGTTAGATAAGATATTGTATAAAACGTTGCAACTACGAATGTGATTTTAATGCTTTCATTCAGGTATGATCACTAGAGTTCAATTATATTCGTGGAGTGATGAATTCATATTAATAAAGGTGGCATATCTATCCTTTACACTAGTTAAAAGGGAAAATTTAAATTCATGATTTCATTTTATGATCATAATGTCCAAGTCTTCGACTTGGACATTGATCGAATCTTTCAAATGATTTGATTTAACCTCCAAGTATAAATCATTCAAATTTTAAACCTTGCACAATCATTACAACTTATGGCGCTCATATGTGTCAAATACACCCATGATTTGACCCTTCCATATCGTTTGCATTATGATAGAGCACCATGTTCTATATCGCTCATCCTCTGCATGTTTTTCCTCACACTTATCCATTACTCTACAACCATGCCAAATAGTCATGAACCTTCATCCTATGCTAATCTATTGGCCATTCTAGAGTTTGAAGCATGTCAAGAAGTATTTCTCCGCATAGATTGGGGGAAGTTCTTATTGGTCTCCAGACAAATCTTCAGCAGATAGGTGTAGTATCTAAAATGCCTTAGAGAGAAAAATGTCACCAGTTGTTTATGAATATTATTAGCTATGAATTGATCAAAACTGATGAAGACCGACAGACCAGACTCTGACTCAAAGAATGTTAAAAGTTAACCTAGAATGACTTCAACCACATGTTTATCATTGTCTAGACCTAAAATTTGACTCAGGAGGGACTAGATCCATAGGACTTCAATAACCATTACACTCACATTCATTGGCAAAGACAAACTCTCTGAAAAATGTTCTACTTTGACAATTGTCTATAAAAACAAATCTCGGACCTCTGATGGACATTCTTTATATACCCTAATTATCTTTTTTTCATTAAAAAGCTCAGAATTTGCGAAAAAAGACTCTTGTATACCGAGGGAATATCGACTTGACGAACTCTCTACCCTACACATGACATCGGACCCTCTTTTATTCACAATGACTTTTTCTTCATGTGAATACTGTTCGACACACCAACCTATAAATTTGGGAAAAGGGAAATCGATTTTGACAACATAAGGGACTATGGTGGCTAGACTTCTTCAAGGAACAATATACACATTCCTACATTATCAGATAGGTTGCTTCTAGACACAGAGATGGGAAAAATGGTGATTTCGGTATCAAAGATGTCTGACTATCAATCAATTAGGGATTCTTCGTTCGTCACAGGATCTTGTGTTGTTATTGAAGTTATGATAGGATCCATGGCTGTGATGAAAAATACCTATAAATGAGAGGAAATGGTGTGAAATTGGTGTATTGTTGAGTTGTAGTTAAACGAGGGTGGTCACACCAAGTTTCAAACGGTCCAGTTGTTCCAAATAATAATAAACTAAATAACAAATTCCTTTTTATACTTTTCCAATTTTCGGGGGCATGAGGAAGTAGTTTTGGGAAACTCATTTTTCACCCTAAAATGTATCTGGTGGTGCCACGTACCCCCGATTGAAAACTATGGTTTAAATTTTAGACCGGTTTCTGAAATTAACCTCCACGCAGTTTCTCCCCCGAAATCATCCTTGACTATCGATCTGGAGAGTTCACGATCTACAACGCATTGGGCCCCATCATTTAGTGCTCCCACCAGATTTAGCTATTTCCCTTCCAGATTTATCCCCTTCTCTAGTTTTTCAAGATCCCAAACCGGTTTAGCACCTTACCGAATCCTGACATCTTGATTTCACATAAACATTTTGATGGTGTCTAACACAAGGCTGCATAAATTTATGGCATGCTCCTAGCCACATCATTGATCATGGTAGCCTTTTAGACCTTGTATACCTTCCTATTGTTCTATGTTTTATGTGGGAAGTCTCTCAAAAGATGTTATTCTCCACAACCCCAACATTTCAAGGGTTATGTCTTTGGGTTATTAGTCTTACCTGAGGATACTCCAAAGAGTTTATTTCCACTCTGAGAGGGGAAATTTTTATGATATACACTTTCAGTAGGAAGGCTCATCTTAGAACCTTTCCCATAGCTCTTAAATCTTGAGGGTTTGAACCCCTTCTACTTGAATCCCGAGCTACTTTTCTTCTTCTAGTCCTCATGAGGTTTTGTCTTATTATTGAATTTTTGATAGCAATATATTGCCTTCTGGATAATGTCTTCTAAATTCTTTGTCTCATCAAATTCAATTATGTCCTAGAGGGACTGAGGTATTCCACTAATAAATCATTTCATATTTACTTTTTCATCCTTTATGTAGGGAACATACCTTATCATCTCAAGGAGTGTGTTGATATATTCCTCTATTGTGAGTTGTCCTAACTTGAGTTCATAGAACGCCTTGGTCTTACCATCAAATTATTTCTCTGATAGATACTTCTTCTTGAGGTATTTCTCAAATTTACAAGTCCTTCTCATGGATTCCTTTCACATTCCTAAGGTCCTCCCACCAAACGGAGGCCTTTCCATTCAGGTTAAAAATTGTTATTCAAACCTTTAAATATTCAGAGTAGTTATGGAATTTAAAGTACTTCTTCAAGCCAAGTATCCAAACTTTTGTTTCTTCTCCCTCCTTAATTTCTCCATCGAAAGTGGGACGTGGTTTTTCTTTCTTGAACTCTTTAGGGTCATGACTCTTGGAATGTTTCCTCTTGTTTCTTTTCCTCTGGAAATGTGACCTAGTTTTGCTACTAGAAGATTGCTTTGATTTGTTAGTTTCCACCCTAGAGGACTCTTCCGATGAGTGTCTCTTGGCCCCATGTTGGGCCGTCTTTGAGGTTATCCCCCTTGTGTGGCCACTTTCAAGGCCATGCTTTCATATCTCAGGTGGACTCTGGGTTTTATTCATATGTTGTCTATCCACATGACTCACTTCTAGTCCATGCTGCAGCTTCCTTTGTATATATGATACGATTTGCAATAGGATTGCATTAATTTCAGTTTTTTTTTCCTACTCTTTTATCAACCTTTCATTGTCATCCTTACAGCTCTATAATTATACCATGAGGCTTCTTACAGTTTTGACGAAATCTAGAGGAGTTTCCACTGCCCTCCTTTCATCATATTCTTCCTCTCTATTGTGGGAGATTTCCCCCAAACCATGGTGTGTCACCATCCTTTATGTTGTATTTTTCCTGTGGTCCACTGACTGCTTGAGTGTTGATAAAACATTTTCCATTAGTTAATGATCCACTATTTTATGAAAAACACACAATTCAAATTTTGTAAAACATATAACAACTACAAAAAGTTTCATTTATTTCTTCAATAGAGGTTTAGCTAAGCCTATTAGGAATGGGGTAAGATAGGGTGTTACCATTAAAGGGTCTCTAATAAGATATTTAAGTGGCTTTTGCATGAGCCCAATTAGGCCAAGTGTTGTTGCCTCGCTCTGATACCAATTTGTAGAAGACTCGTCCCCTAAGTACCCTTTCGAGGGATGGGGCATCAAAATTCCGTTTTCTTTAATCATCTCAGATCATCTCTCCAAGGTATACATCCTCTGCTACTCAACCGTAGCTCTCTCATGAATACTACCAGACTCAAAATCGATCTCTGGATTGCAATTTATGGCCTCCCGAAGTTCTTCGGGCGTTATCATTCATGGGCCACGTGGCACCCACGTGAGCCCACCTCATTCATACCATCCCCAAGTCCCTACCTCCATGCGGGGAGGTATATCCACCATCCAATCCAATGGTGGGAATTGATCCTAATCTAACACACAGGATAGAGGGGATTTAAACGTTTGGCGCTTCAGCATTGAACCTCCATTTTTCCTTTTAGCATGCATTTCCTCTAGATTCCCAAATTCCTGAACTCTAGAAGGAACCCAAAATCTCCCCATGTGGTTCCAGCCTTTGGGCCTTTCAAATTACCCACGACATTGCATTCAAAACCTTTGGAGTCTCGAAGTCTCGGACTCCTGAAGGGTCCACCCTCACATGTACTGACATACTAGACGCAAAGGTAAGGATATATGGGTTTCGTGTACTCCACCTACCAAATGGACCAAGCAAGCAAGTGTCATGGGTGACAGGAGGAAATACATGAAGTCAGACATGACACATGGTCCCTAAGTGGGTGACACATGTCATGTTTTAATGCTAGGGTCCTAACCCACACATAGGTAGAACAATATATTCGGATGTAATAAAGGTCAATATTAATAAGGCCTTACGATAAAATAGAATAAGTCGAATGTAAGAAGACCTAATAGAATCTTTCGCTTCTAGAAGGATATTCCTCTATATGCTTCTTTTGATAGATATTTTTAGTATAAATAGGAGTCGAGCGTATGAGAACCCTAGCTTGGAGATTATTGTAATAGAGTTCTGCTCGACTAGAGGTTGCCCCCTCAAAGAGGCCCGTGAACATTGCTCTCAAAATCAAAGTGTTATTTTTGTTGTTATTCTTATATCATTTCAGTGTTATTGTGGTGATTATTCTAGTTATATTGTTGTTATTCTTCCATTTATATCATTTTTTTTTGTTCTACATACTTTTTATATCTAGTATATTACAAGTGGTATCAAAGCACTTTCCTTGGCAGAAGTTGTGGGTAAATTTGTTTTTCAGGGTAGAGACATTTTTTTGCATCTTTAAGCCACAAAGATCTTTCATTATGCGCATAAACCTGTGGTTGAGGGATTCATACACACAAGAAATACAATTGGTTCTTAAGCGCACATCTGTTGGCCACTCTTGTAACCCCTGTTGGTACCCCTTCGAGTGGTAGTGCATCAGATAGCACCTGTGTATGGATCGGCCTAGATTTCCTGAAGCCCTCTTTAGATAAACCGATCGGTCGCCTGAATGCTATAGTGCCACCAAGAACAACACTCAGTAAGATACTCTCTAGTACCTGGGTAGTCAGGTAGTATGGGTAAGGGTACGGTCTATCCTCATTAGTTAGTGCCCTGAGATATTGGGTCGAGTACTACTGTTGGACCCCACACACATATCAGAGAGCTATAGTACAGGGAAAACCCTTGTCTATAGAGCCCTTGAATACCTAACCCTTGGGGACAGAAACATAAAAAAATTAAAACAGATAAGATCTATTGCCACACAAATGTGTTCGGGTTGCCAAGTAAATACACATTTCTTTGTAGTTAAGCATTTGGGCATTTCCTCTCTACAGTATTCTTCAGACCAGAGTATAACTCCATAGGTGTAAGAAAAGAAAAGTCTGGAAATTGTTTCACCATTATTTTAGACCTATTCCATTGGATTCATCTCTTCACCCTTATCACATTCATACATATCATTTTTAGGAAAAAAAATTGACCCCGCCTGCCCCTTTTCAGTTCCCCCATCCTCATGGCCCATACCCGTAGCCAAGACTTGGAATCTCACTTCAACACCTTGCAATCTAGTCTCATCGAGACCCAACAAGAAGTGAAACAACTTAGTGCCAATGATGTCGCCATCAATACAACCATGCAGTCCTTAATGGAGGAAATCAAACAAGACCTCACCTCTGAGCTTGGATCTATCTTTTCGGCACTCTGCACCAAACTACATATCCCTACAAATAACCCTTCCTCTTCCCCACCTCCACATACTAAAGATGAACATTCCTCTCATTCCCATAACTTTAAAAACCATCACTTTCAACATGACCTACGCCTTCCATAGGTGTATGTGACCAAATTTGATGGCTTGGACCCCACTGGTTGGGTAACAGAAATGGAACATTATTTCTCTTTATATGGCATTACAGATGACTTGGCCAAACTCCGGTATGGTGTTCTCCATCTATATCAAGAACGTTGGCAATGGTGGAAATGGAGAAAAACTTATCGTCAAGGGTATATTTCTTGGACACACTTTGTGGCAGAGCTTTATGAATGCTTTGACACTGACACCAACCATTTGGGTTGTTTGACAAAGTTGAAACAATCAAGATCAATGGAAGAATTTATAAATTCCTTTGAGTCACTGGATTTTCGGAAAGAGGGCATGTCTGATGCCTTTTTCCGAGAATGTTTTATCAGTGGCCTCAAGGATAAGATTCCAGCCCATGTCATCATGGCACGGCCTCTGAGTTGGGTGGAGGCTACTAAAAGAGCTAAAGAAGCACAACAGGTTGTATCTTCTCAAAACAAGAAACCCTCCTTTATCCCTCACCCTAAACCAGTAAATCCCACTACTCCCTATGCTCCACTAAAGATCCAAAAATTGACCAGGGCTGAAATGGTTGAATGCCAACTCAAGGCCTTTGTTATAATTGTGATGAAAAATATTTCCTGGGCCACAAGTGTAAGGAACAAAAGTTGTTTATGGCCATATCCAAGGATATTTTGGAAGAGGATATTGAAACTCCCCTTGTGTCTGAGTCACTTGAAACCCCCAACATAACCCCTCCCTTAGACCCTCCCGAAGTAGAACTGATCATTTCCCTCAATGCTCTCACTAGCTTCTCTGCTCCCCAAACCCTCAAGCTAATCGGTTACATCAAGCATCGAAAGTTCATCATTCTAGTTTTTAGTGGAAGCACCCATAATTTTATTCATCACCACATTTCCCAAGAAACTCATTGCTACATCCATGCCATCAATAATTTCCAAATCATGATTTCCAATGGTGGCTCCATGAAATTTAGAGGGCATTGTGAAAATGTGTGTCTCCAAATTGCTAACTACCACCTGAAATCTCATGTGTTTGCTATCGACATGGGTAGTTGTGACATTGTGTTGGGTGAAAACTGGCTAAGGACTTTGGGTCTCATTCTCATGGATTTTCAGGAATTAACCATGCAATTTGACAAGGAGGGACACCAATATAAGTTCCAAAGAATCACCACCAGTTCACTTGAGATCATTAGTTCCCATCGCATGGAAAAGCTGCTCAAAAAGGGTCATTCTAGTGTTATTTCTCAACTCCATACCATAGAAGCAACAAAAACACCCTCGGTGCTGCAAGACCTCCGAGCCATCCTTTCTAAACATCAAGCAGTCTTTTCCACTCCCCAGGGAATCCCTCTTTCATGTGGTGTTCATGATCATTCCATTCCCCTTGTACCCTGTTAGCGCTTGAAGTCACTCCTGGATTGCTTGCAGAAGCATAGCCCAACGCCCATCAGTTTTTATGTCACGGTTTGATAGGTGGGTGATCAAATGGGTAGAGACTCGAACATGTATCACTTCAAAATAGGAATTGTTTCTGATAACAAGGAACAAAGGAGGTCTTGACCCAACTTCAGTCAGGAAATTGATTTAAAGATGGGCAGGTGGAAGACTTGGGAGAAGAATGGACAAACTATCTCAGGAAATAGGCCTTTCGGTAGCTCGTAGAGGAAAAAATCTGAAAACAAGATCTGCTTGGTTCAGGGCTTCAAGAAACTGAAGGGAAGACTTGAATGGATCCTCCAATTCCAATTCGTTCAGTGCTGAGAAATTCACAGAGACTGCTTAGAACAACACAACTTTTACAGTGATCCAACATACATCATCCTATAACAGTCACAACTCGATTGGATCCTCCAATTCTGAGCTTCTCTAATACAGTATACATAGAGATATGAAAGAAACTGACATTCATCAGGCAAGAAGTCTCAAGAGTCCAGAAAATAACTAGAACACAATTCTTCATTAAAGTTTTTACCACTGGGAGTCTTGCTCAACCATCTATCTTTACAAAATGGAAAAAATGCCTACATATAGCCAAAACAAAACAACAATAGCGGAAACGAGAAGCTGCATTAAAAAATTTGCATCTGCATGTCTTCTGATAGTCTGCGCATGCAAACTCTGGATGATCATGCACTTATGACAGACGTAATGGGACTCCTGACTGTCCTGCAGTGGTTTGACAGACGCAATCTCCGCCAGGAAGGACTATCAGTCTGCTTGTACGCTTAGTCCTTTCCTGGCCTTCTATTTATGGAAGAAGACGATGTTCAACCACCTTCGTGGAAATAATAACTGCTTCCTTGGGATTGGGAATGGCCTCGGTCAACTCTGCCCTCTGGGACATGGAAGACCCCTCGCGCTACCACATGGAACAGTTGGACAGTCTGATGGATAAGGCATGGAGGAACTGGCACGCTTGACGTGGAAGGGGAAAGGGAGGTGATGGAATCAACATTGTGAGGGTGAGATGAGAGGTGATGAGGTGGTAGAAGATAAGAGGGTATAAGGATGGGTGCGGTAGCGAAAGGCTATCATGGAAGGGAGAGGGACACATGGCAGGGGACAAGGAGGCGCGGAAGGTGAGTGGATGATGAGATGGGGGGAGGGACCACATGGACCAGAAGAGGGAAGGTGGACAGATGTCGAAGGATGAGGAAGGGCTAAAGGGATCGAGCCTCGTCGCACGACCAGGAGGAGAACAGATGGCAAGGGGAAGGATGGTACAAAATATGACACGACAGGAAGGGGGCCCACGTTGGTTAAATGCAGAAAGACATAAGGCTCTAGAATACAATGTGTGCCACTGATCTGGGTGCTCTAATCACAACCGTCAGAGAGATGCATCCCCGATTCCAGACACCCCCCCCCCTCCACTTAAATGTAGAAAGGCGGGGGGGCTCCAGAATCCAATGTGCGTCATTGATCTGGGCGCTCTAATCCCTGTCATCCAGATCTTATTTCTATTTAAACACAGACGCATTTTCATCCCAAACTTAGGACAAGTGGGTTTTTAACCCATTCCTTTGCATTTTACCCCCTTTTATGTCCAATGCGCCTGAGTTTCATCGATGGATGGACGGCTGAGAGGACCTTGGTGCTTCCAACATGAAAATCCCGAATGGCCCCA
This sequence comes from Picea engelmannii, assembly GCA_009831015.1. Classification (NCBI taxonomy): domain Eukaryota; kingdom Viridiplantae; phylum Streptophyta; class Pinopsida; order Pinales; family Pinaceae; genus Picea; species Picea engelmannii. The sequence continues at coordinate 81,950 of ML810382.1, forward strand.
CTCGTGGCTCAACTATTGTGTCGTGTCTCCTCCATTACTAGGCTTGCTTCATGTGACCAGGTGCTAGGACCATAGGCTTAGCTTCAAAGGCGCTTATCGGCATTTTGGGGTTCGGGATGTGAGATGACGAGGGACTTTTACCCTTCGAATTCCCGAATGTTGATATGCCGACGCGACTAGATCTTGCACCATGCGTCACTAGATCGGACGACCCAGATTTAGTCTTGAAATATAGGTGCTTTCTTTGAAACTATATATCGGTTAACTTGGTAGCCCCGATTTCCCGATGACCGTTGATATGTTCTTATGGATGAATCCGGGCCGTTGACAACGTAATTTCACCCGCTCATTTGATTGGAAGCCGTAAAACGAGATTTTTCCATGCTGCGCTCGGGTACTTCTCGTGTAACTTGCAGACCCGAATGCTCTCGAGCCCAAGACAACAATTATCGCTAACATACCCAAAAGCCTTCCTCCCAATATTCATCCGTATCATCACCCCTTTTCCCAAAAAAATGAAATTGAGAAAATGGTCCAAGAACTCCTTAATGCAGGCGTTATTTGTCATAGTACGAGACCCTATGCTTCTCTTGTGATCATGGTCCTAAAGAAAGAAGGTTCTTGGAAAATTTGTCCTGACTTTCGTGCCCTCAACAAACTTACCATTAAAGACAAATTTCCCATTCCTATCATTGATGACCTCCTGGATGAAATGAGTGGTGCCCAATTCTTTACTAAACTTGATCTTCATTTAGGCTACCACTAGATACATATGAAAGAGGCAGACATTCCCCAGAGTGCCTTTAGAACTCATGAGGACCACTATGATATTTTGGTCATGCCCTTTGTCTTCTGTAATTCCCCCTCCACCTTCCAAAGCCTCATGAATCATGTCTTCCATCCTTTTATCCGTCATTTTTTCTTAGTTTTCTTTGATGATATCCTCATCTACAACAAGACCTGTAAAAAACATCTTACTCATGTGGATCGAATTCTCCATCTACTCTCTCAGCACCAACGTTTCCTGAAACAGTCTAAATGTGCTTTTGGCACCTCAGAAGTAGAGTACTTGGGTCATCTGGTTGGCAAGGATGGCATCAGGGTGGATCATAAAAATATTGAAGCTATGCAAGACTGGCCTCACCCAAAGACTCTCAAAATCTTGCATGGATTTTTGGGCTTAACAAGTTATTATCGCAAGTTTGTTAAGAATTATGGAAAGATTGCAACACCTCTCACTGCTCTCCTAAAAAAGAACTCTTTCACTTAGACTCCAACTGTTTCTCAAGATTTTCAAACCTTGAAGATGGCCATGTGTGCCACCCCAGTCCTAGTCCTTCCTAATTTCACAAAGACCTTTGTCTTGGAATGTGATGCTTCAGGGAAAGGAATTGGTGTTGTCCTTATGCAAGAGGGTCAACCTTTGACCTTTACCAACAAGCAACTATATGAAATAAATCTGGACAAATCTATCTATGAAAAGGAAATGTTGGCTATTATGCATGTCGTTGATTTGTGGCACCCTTATCTATTGGGGCAACGCTTCCAAATTAAGATAGACCATCAAAGCCTCAATTATTTTTTGGAACAACACATTTCCTCTCTGGAGCAACAAAAATGGGTAACTAAACTATTTGGCTATGATTATGAGATCATTTACAAGAAAGGAAAATAAAATGTGGTTGTGTATGCACTTTCCCGCAAATATGAAGATGAAGGATCCATTTTTTCTCTTTCCTTCATTGTACTAGATTGGCCCCAAGCCATTCACCAGGAATGGCTACAAGATCCCAAAAGTTCGTAGCTGATCCAACAATTACAGTCCAGTGCTCTAGCTCCCCCAGGGTACTCTTGGCTCCATGATCAACTTTGATACAAAGGTCATCTGTATTTAAGTAAACAATCAAAGATTAAATCCACGATACTTTTTGAGCTTCATGCTACACCGACAGCGGGGCACTTCGGGTTCACCAAAACCTATGACAGGGTTAAACGCTTTTTTTTTGGGATGGTATGAAACAGAACATTCATAATTTTGTTTCCGAATTTGATGTGTGTCAACGCAACAAGGGAGAAACAATCAAATCTCCAGGCACACTACAACCACTCCCGATTCCACCTGCTATTTGGAAGGACATCTCTATGGATTTTATTATAGGCTTACCCAAATCATGAAATAAATCAATCATCATGGTGGTTGTTGATCACCTTTCCAAGTATTCTAATTTTTGCGCTCTTCAACACCCATTTAAAACATCCACGGTGGCTCAAATTTTCATGGACCAGGTCTTCAAGCTTCATGGCATGCCACACTCTATTGTTAATGATCACAACCCAACTTTCACAAGCAATTTTTGGAAAGAATTGTTCAAGCTACAAGGCACCCAATTGCATCTCAGTACAGCTTATCATCCCCAGACTAATGGTCAAACAAAAGTTTTCAACAAGTGTTTGGAAACATATTTGAGGTCTTTTGCCTCAGAAAATAAAAATCGATGGGATCAATGGTTACCCCTAGCTAAATGGTGGTACAACACTTCATACCATACAACTACATGCATGACTCCTTTTGAAGTGGTATATAGACATAAGCCACCTTCAGTTCTCTCATACTTACCTAGTGTCTCGAAGGTCCAGGTGATTGACCAAACACTTACAGTTCAAGAGGCTATTATCCATACCCTCAAAGAGAATTTGGTCATGGCACATAATCGCATGAAGCAATAAGAAGTTCAAGGTCACTCTGAACATAAATTTGAAGAACGGGATCAGGTGTTTCTTCGCCTGCAACCTTACAAGAAGAATTCCCTCCAGGCCGAGCATTTTCATAAGCTAGTGCCCAAATTTTATGGTCCTTATATAGTTATCAATAATTTGGCATAGGTGGCCTATCAGTTAGCTTTTCCCAGTCATTCGAAGCTACATCATGTTTTTCATTTTCCCTGCTTAAATAAGGTGATCGAAACTAAGTGCCAAATTCAAACCAACCTTCTCAAGTTAGCTGAAGAAGGATCCATTTGGATACAACCACAAGCCATCTTAGACCAACGTGAGCATCGCCCGCGTCAAAGAACCATCAAGGAATTGTTAATCCAGTGGAAATATACAACTCCAACAGATGCCAATTGGGAACCAGCTACCCTTCTGTAGAAATTTCCACATCTCAAGCCTTGAGGACAAGGTTGTTTTTAAGGGGGAGGACATGTTAGGGTCCTAACCCGCACATAGGTAGAACAATATATTCAAATGTAATAAAGGTCAATATTAATAAGGCCTTGCAATAAAATAGAATAAGTTGAATGTAAGAAGACCTAATAGAAGTTTTTGCTTCTAGAAGGATCTTCCTCTAGATGCTTCTTTTGATAGACATATTTAGTATAAATAGGAGTCAAGGGAATGAGAACCCTAGCTTGGAGATTATTGTAATAGAGATTTTCTCGACTAGAGGTTGCCCCCTCGAAGAGGCCTGTGAACATTTCTCTCATAATCAAAGTGTTATTTTTGTTGTTATTCTTATATCATTTCAGTGTCATTGTGGTGATTATTCTGGTTATATTGTTGTTATTATGCCATTTCTAGCATTTTATTTTTGTTTTGCATAATTTTTATATCTGGTATATTACATTTAATGGGCACATAGGTTCTGTGAAACGTACGAATCCAGGTGACATGTGGCACATCAAACATGGGTTCACATCACCCTAGGTGACATCAGTGTTCCACGTCACCCCAGACTGAAAGCCTTCCAAACCTTTTGATCTCACAACCAAGGTGTTTCTACATAACCCCTGTGTCTATGACCTCTATTACTTCATATCTTCAGCATTTGGGGGATTTGTGGTGTGACTTCCCCCTTGCTCCTAGAGTGGTCAACGTCAGGCTGACCACAGTCTAGATCTATGGTCAGGGGAGATCCCAAAGGGTCCATATGATCCTTGTTACTTCCCAGCTCTATTCTTTGGGGTTTTCGGTGTGGTGGCCATTCTGTTATCCTGAAGTAGTACTTTGCCGAAGTATTGTACGTGGTCCCTTCCACTAGTTGATTGGACGGGTAATAGAGGGTCTCAATGAACTCCCCAGATCCATAGCTCTCATCACTGTGTAAATCAAGAGTTTGGGGAGTTTAATGTTATAACACCTCTATTCTCCCAAAGTGGGACTTTACTGGACTTACCTCGGCGTAGATCCAATGGCCAAGGGGACTCCCAAATACCCTTAGATCTGTGGCTCGTGTTAATTCATGATTGATCAATGGACTAGAGTTTAATGGTAGGGAAGGTCTATCTTCCACGGTTAGGGAAACCTCCAGGCACTATTCAACCTCATGTGTAACCGTAACAACGAGTTATCTTCGACTAATTTACAAATGGTAAGGTCATAACACTCCAGAGTTCCGAAGCCAGAAAGGATTATCTCCTTTGGAGCCTAGCGCAGGGTTCCTAGGCCTTGGTCATATGGGTCCCCTGGAACTCTCGTGGGCTACGCGCTAACTTATTAGCCGTGAATTGGTTAAGGACATGGGAATGATCCCTCGATCACATGGGTGAAAGGTATGAAGGATGAACCCTCCTTCCAAATATTTTGGACTTGGCATTCCCGTGGAGGTCGATTCTAGAGGTTGTCAGGACTTAAGAATTCCAATAAATCCTACCCTGATTCTCTTGCGTACTTACATCCCATAACTCTCTAACTGCTAAGTTGGGGTAAGCAGAAGACCATTCAAAAGAATGGGTTCACAGAGAGACAATACATATTTCTACTTAAATCATTCATTACAGAACTCAATCATAGACATATAGATATATTCAATCATCATTTCCATTTCAATACATAGAGTATGAAAATAATTATCATAAAACCATAATCGTGAAGCAACTGATGAAAGGGGTACCTATTTCCACCCAATCGTAGGCACAAATACTCTTTAAAGGATTTACCGATATCCACCCCTAAGCTACACCATGATGCTATGAGAGATACTCTTTCTTCTTGCTCAACAACAATCAGGGATGTAGGTTACTCTCCTCCTTCGACAAGATCTTGGGAATCGGTTTTCTCTGTACCAAGAAAGGAGGGTTGCAGCTAGTACTTCCACAGTCACTCTCCAACCTCGTTTATCATATTGGACTGCAAACCCTGCCAATAGCTTCTTGCACCCAGAACGAGCTTATTTATCATTTATCCCTTGAACCAGAGAGTTGCAAGCGCTCTTTTTCTTCTATAGGTATTTCTCTCGACTTTTCTTTCTCAACCCCCTCTGCCTATGCCCACAAATTACCTCTTTTGTTTCCTTCCTCATCAATATTGCATGGATCTGAATCCTCAGATCTTGGTCAGGTCTAGGAGTCTTGCGTATGGGTACTATGTCCCATATCCTCATTAACTCTTGAGGAGGACTCTTCCAACTACTAGTCTGACTGGTAATTCATTTATGGATCAGAGGACTATTCTCGGTCTGAGCCATTAAATCTAGTAAGGTACTAGTTTTGTGGGGGGTCATCTCAACCACTTTTGGTTCTCCTCACAATATCTCTCATAGCACCATGGTCTATCTTGGAAAACCCCCCTTTCAAGAGTTATGCAACACTGTCCATTTTCTATTAATAATAGAAAATACATGCATTGACCTTTTATAACAAAAGGTTCATTAAATCCAACATTCACACACATCTAGTCTGCTACAATATTTAGGCTAGTTATATTTATATTTACAAAATGGGGGGGAAACAAGGGTATTACACCTTGATTGATGGAAGCTTCCAGGTCTTGGTTGCGAGTGGTGGCTATTTATAGAGGGGAAGTGTAGGTAAGGAAAAATGGGTTGGTGGGACCACAAAAAAGGACTTATAAGTGATAGGTACGACGAAGATTAGGGCGAGAAAGAAAATATAATGGAATAGGAGAAAAAATAGGGAAGTTGAGAAGGGGTCAGGTCCACTGAAAAAAAAAAAGGATTAAAAATTAAAGGTATGACTATGATCGGGGAGAAAAGGGGAAGGGTATTCAAGGTTTCTACAGACAAGGGTTTTCCATGTGTTATAGGTCTTTGATATATGTGTGGGGTCCAACAGTAGTACTCGGCCTAATATCCCATGGCACCAACTAAGGAGGCTAGACCATTCCCTTATCCGTACTACTCGACTACCCAGGTACTAGAGAGTATCTTCCCGAGTCATGTTCTCGGTGGCACTATAGTAGTCAGGCAACCAATCGGTTTATCTACAGAGAGATTCAAGAGATCTAGGTCAATCTATATACAGGTCTTTTATACCACTCAAAGGGGTACCAATAGGGGTTAAAAGGGTGGCCAACAAATGTGCACTTGAGTAAATCTTGTATTTCCTGTGTTTATTACTCCTCGGTCGTGGGTTTATGCACGTAACGACAAATCTCTGTAGCTTTAATATGTCGGGATTTGTCTCTACCCTAAAAAAAATTAACCCACAAGTTTCCGCCAAGTGCTCTAATACCACTTGTAGTATTCCAGATATAATATAGTATGCAACACATAAATATTTTAGCTATAAATGGAAAAACAACAATGATATAACCAAAACAATACCATAATAATACCATAATAACACCAGAAAGAGAACCTTGATTAATGATAGCAATGTTCACTTGCCTCTTCGAGGGGGAAACCTCCAGTAGAGAAGAGCTCTATTACAATAATATCCAAGGCAATAGTTCTCATACCCTCTACTCTTATTTATACTAAATTTATCTATCCAAAAGAACAATCTAGAGGAAGATCCTTCAAGAAGTGGAAGATTTTATTAGGTCTTTTTACATTTGACTTATTCCTCCTTATTGCTACGCCTTATTAATATTGAACTTTATTACATGGAAATATATTAATGTACCCACTTGAGGGGTTAGGTAGGTTAGGTCCCTAACACATTTGTTCTACATATCTCACACCATGGTGCTCCCGTGAGTAAAGGATTCGACATTCCTATCCCCAAGTACTACGCAAAATTTGGGCACTCATTCTTATGATGACCTTTTGTTCTAAAAAATGTGCACCAGACATCTTCCCTCTTTTCCTTTCCCTTATTCTGATTCAACTGAAATGTTAGGTTCTTTAGATATGCTCTCAACTCTTCCATGTTAGATAAATTGTTATTTTTGACACAATAGTTTAGTGGGAGTAACACTAGTTCAGTGGGAGTTAACTGACTAGTTCTATTTTAGACTTTCTAATCTTAGACCATCACTATTATGCATGCATTCCTAATTATAGGATGTCATTTCCTATATGAGTGAAGATCACTCACACATTGATAAGATCATAATATACATTGATTCTCATTCTTCATTGTGTATCTCTCTTCCTTTTCTTGATAAGCTTTGTTTTTATATGCTTTAGCTAGGTCTCCTGTGCAGGTTTCCATGAAACACTGACATGGTATCAGAGCCGAGCTGCTTGGAGCAACCCAGACAAGCCAGAGAAGAGAAAAAGAGTCCTTTATTAAACCTAGTTTCCGCAATCGTCACGGCCTATCCCTATAGAAAGGTACAATGATTGGAATCATCATGGCCTATCCCTATCGAAGGGTGTGACGGTCGCACTCAAACTTAAGAAAATTTCTTCTTCCAGGAATCATCGCAGCCTATACACAGCCAAGGTGCGACATCGTCGCACCGTATTCTTCATCTGGGGTGCGACAATTCAGTTTTTGAAAATCGTCACACTGTTTCCTTCACTAGGGTCTGACGATTTAGCATCATCGCACTTTACCCTTCTCTAGGGGGCGACGATTCAACAACCCTCCACAAATTGGTTTTCTATAGTAAATTTATGATATCTCAAAATCTGTGATCTGGGTCGGGATGAAATGTTTACCAGAGACGTATAACATAGGAATTCTCATGATCACCAAAAATATCCAAAACCCACATCATATTTTAGGATATATAGTTGTTTTATCATATATATTTTCCATAGCACTGTTAGTCGTATCTCAAAATCCACAATCTAGGTTTTCAGGATTTTTTCAAAATCAATAGTAGGGATGGAGGCGATGAAACTTCTTCAATCAAGTCTGGTGATAATACTCACACCGTACAACTCTTTTTAATGGAATTCAAAGGTTGCATTCCAACTCAAAAGAAAAGGACTATATAATTTGACGATGGCGACAGAAACAAAGCCTACATCAGTGCTTGAGAAGACCAGATGGGTGAACCATAAGGATGAGGCCACATGATTGCTTCTTGATTTAATCTCCATTGATCTGTGATTTCATGTTTCGACATGTAAGAATCCAAATGAGATATGGACCACCTTGGAAGGACTCTTTGGAAAGAAGGATGAGATGCGAGGTCATATGCTTGAGGTAGAGTTGAATACCTTAGACCCTAAAAGTTTTGATAATATATAGGATTTATTTACTAAATTTAAATATTTGATTTTGATCTTGGGTGAATGTGGTATTGACAAGTCTACACAAGAGAAATAACTTATTCTAACAATCTTGGCCAATCTAGGACCAAAATAAGTTGTATATGTCTCCAATTTCCATCTAGCAGATGTCTTTTGGGCGCAAATTGAAAATCCCTACGATGGCTCATTTCATTGATTCTCTCACACAAGAGCAGACAAAAATCATACAGATGGGCCTCATGAAGGAGCCCAAATCACATGCACTCAACATGCATGATGGAAAAGGATCATCCAAACAAAACGGGAAGGAGAAACATAACGATAAGGAGGGATATTCCAAACCCTTTAACAATTCTTTAGGTTCCAAAGACTCTTCAGATTTGAAGAAGAAGAAGAAGGAAAAGAAGTGCACTTACTTCAATAAACCGAATCATGAATAATTTGCATGCATGAAGAAACAGATCAATCTTATGGAACAGGCACTTCAACAAAACAACCTTGGAAACTTCATTCCAGAGGGAGTCAAGAAGCAGAAGGAAGAAGATCATGCTCCTACGAAAGGTAATAATCATGATTTGGTTGCAATTAATTCCTCATTTGATTCATGGATTATATATTCTGGCACATCACATCATATGGCAGCGAAAGAAGAAATTTTCTCTTCTTTGAGTCCATGCTCAAGACCCCCTATTCTCATGGGGGATGATACTCCGGGAGTAGTAGCAGGAGAAGGGAGAGTGGAACTCCATAATGGTAGTTTTGAGAATGTTCTACATGTTCCAAAGTTTTCTATGAATCTTCTCTTAGTTTATCAAATCACTCAAAAAGGTAAAAAGGTTGAATTTACATCAAATTTAGTTTCAGTAATTGACATGCATGACAATTCCATCATTGCAATTGGTGAGGTGGATCACAAGTCAAGGTTGTATAAATTCACTAAGTTTTCTGAAGATGACTCCTCTATTCTACTTACACATAATGAGAGTACTTTGCATGCAACTCCAGTGCAACATGCATATACTCTTGTGCTTCCATCAGTTTTAGACATCAAAGATGATTCCATACACTCAGATTATGTACATGGAAATAAGAAGGTAGTACATCCAGATAAGAAGCCAGTGTTGAAGCTTCAACAAATTCCCAAGAAGGCACAAACCACACTTTAGGAAACAAGCAACCTTGCATGGAATCCATTGGATTCGAGGAAGATTCGATCTCAACATGAGGAGCCTTCTCATGTACTTTCAGCTTCAGAACCTACAATGCCCATGCATTTCTATTTGGTTCAATATTCTAATCCGTAGCTCTACAATAAGGATATGGGAAATCCATTGTGGCAAGCATCCATGCAAAAGTAGTATGACTCACTCCTAAAGAATCAAACTTCGCATATAGTTCCACTTCCACCAGAAAGGAATATTTTCAAGTGTAGATGGGTCCACAGGATCAAGAGGTACAAGTCTAGAAAGGTTTCCAAAGGACTTCATCAGATCCATAAATATTTCTACATCTTCACGAAGACTTTCAGTGAATAGAAATTTTAGACTTTGCGGGATCGTCTTGTAGAAAACAACACAGTTTCCTCACAGCTTTCATTTTCTTCTTTTGATACATTATCTTTTGAGGGGGGATTTTGTTCCCACGTGGTTTTCCCTCTTTCCTCACTTTTCTTCAGTGTTCATTAATTGCATTGTACATGAGTACCTAAAATGGCCTAGTAGCCAGGACTCATTTTTTACTCCATAGTGATGTTCAAGGGGGGTGTTGGATAAATTTCTATTTTTGGCACACTAGTTCAGTGGGAGTTAACTAACTAGTTCTATTTTAGACTTTCTAATATTAGACCATCACTATTATGCATGCATTCCTAATTATAGGATTTCATTGGCTATATGAGTGAAGATCACTCACTCATTGATAAGATCATAATATACATTTATTCTCATTCTTCATTGTGTATCTCTCTTCCTTTTCTTGATAAGATTTGTTTGTGTATGCTTTAGCTACGTCTCCTGTATAGGTTTCCATGAAACACTAACATTCCACAGCTGGATCTATATTCTTATATTGATTTTCCTCTAATTTCAAGGCTACTTGGAAGGCCTCAACCTGAGTTTGAAACTTGTGTTGCCTCAATGGATACTTCAAATGTACCAATAAAGAGTTAACAAATAAATGTCTATGTTGCATGTATGCAATAGGATACTTCAACTTAACTTTTATTCTTTTAAACTTTTGATCAACCTCCCAGTCTGGCTCACCTGGCTTATGTTTGATCTCTATCATCTCATTCCTAAACTAATCCTCTGAACTAGGTTGTTGAAATTCATTTATCAATTCCTTTTTCACATCTATGAAGGTTGTAGGTGCTCCCTGTGGACTATTTACTGTGAGGCCCATGTACCAGTCTAGTGCGTAGTCTCTGAATGTGATCACCAGTTGTGCCACTTTTGTATCTTCATCTGTAATCTTCTTGGCTTCCCAAATATTTTCAAAAATAAAAAATGTTTTTTGGGGTCCTCTGACCCTTCTCCACAGAACTCTAATAGCCAAATAGTTGGATATCCTCCTACCATTGTGAATTTTGGTGTACTACCACCTCCACACATTGTAGATACTTGACTAATACTAGTTGAACTTATACTTCTACTTAAATTTCCATTGGACCCATGTCCTACTAAAATCCTTTTAACAATAATCACTTGTTGTCTGAATATTTCTTCGTCTTCAGATGTCTTATTCTCACATGGAGTTGTGGGTTCCAAACTAATTCAGATCTAGAATGGAGAGCCTTCTTCTGCGTCTTACCCCTGACCTTTGGTTTTCCTCTCATATGTGGAGTGAAATATTTCCTCAATTTTCCCCATTGCATAGAGATCATCTACCTCTTCCTCATCATTGTCCAAGCCCTCTCACTCAACTATTGCCCTCTTTTTCCTATGGATCTTATATTGGTAGGGTCTTCCGTTGCGTTTCACTCCTTCTCTTTCCATTATCTTCTTGTTGTGTTCCTCATCCATCATAATAGGGTCCATTTCTTTGGCATTCTTTTGGCCTTCATCCAGATCCCTCTCCATATCTCAGATCTTCCTTAGTGCTTCCCCCAACTCCCCCATGCATGTAGATTGATTTAGATGTTTGATTACATTGTTATCACACCTTTATCATGTAATAGAATCTTGATCGATGTGTAAAGTGACCTGATGTACATTCCTCTTGGTCCCTTCATAAAATCCTTCTCTGTAGTTGTATAATACTTCACAATATCGACTATAAAGTCAATAATAAACCATGCATCAATACTTCCTAACCAGAAATACACTACACACGTGAATTTATTATTGACCCTTTCCAACCGCACAATATTCTTAGTAGTCCAATCTACCGGCCTTATCCGATTAATTGGATGAGTATCCTTCAACCTCAATATCCACTCCTGTAATAACTATGGAAAATAACATAAATATGGCTCATTCAAATCAATAAACACATACCTTTATAGATACTAGCACGGTGTATACTTGGAGCTTCTATTGTCTTTATGCGTAAACTTGAGTTGCTTTGTCTCCAACCATCTTTCAATATCTTTCTTGGTAGGTTTCCATGGCCTAAAAATCCCCTTCTACCATTACATTCTCTTCATTAAATCCCCTCCAATCTAATATTCTGAGTTTCAACCAACAATGGAACCATTTGTTGTATATATGGGATGACTCAGGTCCTACCTTAGTTCTCCAACAAAACCATAGAAACCATCGACCCCTCTAGTAAATCAGAAGGAAACATTGTGCATTAAGTGCACAACGCAATCTCACTTGATATCAATTATGGGTGATTTCATGACTCAGATGTCTACAATCATGGAAGGTATGATGCTCATGGGATGTTAGGAATACCTATACTTCTACTTCAACATTCATCATCAGTTCTACCATTCATTATTCATATCTATTATTCCTTAAACCCTTAAGATCCATTCTATTGTGCACTTTAAATTAACTCTAACAGATTCATTCAATCATATAAAATAAATAAATAAGAGAAACACACATTCCACACATTAACACAGTGTTTTATCATGGTTCACCCCCCTTGGGCTATGTCCAAGGGGATTTGGCATTCTATGCTTCTATATTCATCTTCTTCAAAATATTGCATTGTGCGCATAACATATGTAGTATGTAAGTATTGGTGAGTTTGACCAGCGTTGCACCAAGATCCATAGCTTACGACTTGACCCTTAGTTACAAATCTAAAATAGACTCATCTCGAAAGATTCTCAACCAAAAATTAGTAACCGTGACTCAAAACTCTTCAAAACATACCAAAGTTAAGAAAGATATCCCCTAGCTACCTCATACATCATATATTTATATTACTAAAAATGTGTTAAAACCCTTTACATCATAACCCAAAACCCTAACCCTAGTGGATTAGGTTTTTCCAGATAGTAACTCCTTGCGCGAGGTTAGTCTTTGATCCAGTCATTCCTTGCTTTGACTATTCTTTTCCACACATTGATTTTCCTTCATTATCGGTGCACACTACTTTTCCTTCATTCTCAGTGCACACTACTTCTTTGCTCCATTCCTTAGCTTCCTTCCTTGTTTTCTATTCTCTTCCTTATTCCTTGAACTTTTATCCCAAAATAGCCTTCTCCAACAACACATGAGTCCCCTTTCTCTTCCCCCTCATCGACCCCTCTAGTGGTATCATGGCCAATACTTCAAGGCTTCACCCACAGTTTGTTTTTTGGCATATACAGTTACACAATAATACATTTACAATATTTACATGCCACTGCATGGAAATCACCAATAGTGATTAATTACATATAATCAGGGTTTAGAGAGAGGGTATTACAAGATTTTTGACACACTCCCCAATAGAAAATTATTAAATTCAATACAAAGAACTATGACACCAAAGGAGATAATGGGTGCCAAAAAACTAAGATCATCACTGCACATAATTCCTTCCACCTCTAATATGAACTATGATTCTTACACCTTTTTTATCCAAATTTAGTGACTCCAAAACCGATATGATCTCACCAATAAGATAACTTTGCTATTTGTTTTTGATGGCGTGTGGGACCCAAATGTTTTGAATAATATTGGTTTCAACTAGGAGAAAAAAATAAATATAAGATTGTTGTAACCACCCGTGATAAAGGAGTTTCCAATGTTATTGTTTCTCATTACAGCCACCATATCAAATATTTATGAATAAAGAGAGTTTGAAATTACTTTGCATTCATGTGTTTTTAGATTGGAAACTTATAGAGCATATGGATTCTTTCTCTCTAGATATTTTGAATAAATGTACAAGGCAACCAAAGGAAGTGGAAGAAACAACAAATTATATGAGATGATTAAGCATGAGATCACTGAAATAAAGGTGAGATTAAATTCTAGGCTACCATTAACACTAGCATAGTACCTTGGAATATCATCATTGTCTTATTTTCTCTTTGATCATTATATATAAGTCAATAGTGCAACACTAGTTTCTTACAAATATTTCTTATTGCATGTTCTTGATTCACCATCTCTTTCAACTTTTATGTAGGTTGATCAACATCCATGAACAATATTCAAGCACCAAGCGACATCCACGAGTAGCTAACCACAACCAAAAATTATTTTACACAACATCAAACATTCCACGAGCATCTTCAATATATGAAATTTCAGATTCTTCATCTTTCTTGTCTCTTTTAGGTTCAAACCACCTCCATTCACTGTTGTTGTTACCCATACTAAATGAAGGAGGCAAATGCACCCATGTTGTAATCTTCTAGACTACACGGGAATTCAAGAAGAGACTACATTAGGGAAAACACATCAAGAACACACACACATACTCAAGAATAGAGAGATAATTTAGGGAAGGTTGACCAACCAAGTTCTTATTTTGTCTGCATGAGTATTTATACATTGGATAAAGGATGATTTTAGGGGCTAAATTTCTCTCATGGGCTAATTTTCCATGGTTTTTCCCAAAAACATATTCGCTATTCTAAAAATGATTCGCCCAAATTCTAAAGGATAAAATTATTTTACCTTACAAATCGCGAAAATTTTACACAAACTATATAAAATCCTTAGAAATTTGAATATTTTTACAAAAATATCCCCAAATATTTTTTAGTTTGCATATGAAGGATTAGTAATATTCGCCAAGGTTTCTACATTTTAAAATAAATTTACATCCTTGAAATCATCCCTGCATTGGAGATATGGTTGGAGTAGTTTTACTCATTACAACTAATCATTTATTAGGTGCATACATCTTTTATTACTTCATATATGATTTACTTGACTTTACTCACTTTGGTAAATATATTCATATATTCTTATGCTAATGTATGTGCATGATGAAAATGACAAGGGACTAAGAGGCCTCCCAATAGATGGTCATATACATGGCTCTTCCAGATATGAATGTTGTTGTTACAAGAACCTCAAGAACTTGCAACCATCATCGATTCTCCTACTAGTGAAAATACTAATCAAAATCCACCACTTTGAGGATATTTTATATGTTCAATTGATGCTTTAGCACCTTCCATTTGTTGACAAGATCAAATGAGGGTGTGAGAAGAAGAAAATCAAACTTACAGTAAAAGAAGATTTCTAATGCATTAAAAGTAGCAGTCAATAACGAGAGGAAATCAAAGTTCCATATTCCATAGAGGTCTAGTGATTTCATGTACTAGTATGTGATGAAATCACTGAGAAGAATCAACAAGAAGATCCAAGATATAACAAGATTCCTTAATGACATTCGGTTCTCTTGCATTGAGGAAAAGAAATAGTTCAAGAATATCTACTCGAGGATATTTTTTGAAGTTACCACATATTGAGGAAATTGAAATCAAAGCAAATCGTGGTTTTTCTAAACCATGACTAATTTAATTTCAAATATAAATATTTTATGTACATGAATTTATGGGAAGGATGTGTAATATGAAGTTTGGATCTTTAAGAATTCTAATTAATAAAAAGAAAATGTTCACTCAGATCTCTGTGTTCGATTAGTATAGGAGTATTCTTTTAGTATCAAGACCCAGAGATCCTAGTGTTTGATGAATTTTAAGAACCTGTCAGATGTTGAGAAGATAAAATATGAATGTTATGAAAAATTGGTCTAGCTAAAAGTCTGATCTAAAAATGAAGAAGACTAGTATATTTCAAGTTATTTGTAAGTGTTAATTATGTGTGCTTGGGAAAAAGGATCAATTTGCAAACACATAAATTAACGAGTTTTCACACTTAATATGCACATAATAACCAGTGATTAGAAACCATCAACAAACACATAACAAAACAAATGATAAAGGAGTTCACCCCTCTCTTGGGCTACATCTCTTGGTCCATCTTCCAATGGATCTTTTATATTATTTTCTCAAAGTGATAAAAATGGTGCTTTAGAGTGCTCAAAATGCCAAATAGATAGCTCCAATGGCTCCAGAACATCCAAAAACCCCTAGCTGGACACTTTCTACACATGGTTTGGCCAATAAATGAAGAAGATATCCTCTTGGAAAGTTTCACTTTCAAGCTTGTTGTCTTTGGTTCTCCAATTTGCACCTATGTGTGACTGAACCTGGATTCTAGGAGTTTCTCATGCCTAAACCCAACACCCATGCACATCTCACAATCCATGGAAAATTGTCGAACAGTTAGCGCAATTAGCGCCCCCAAGGGTGGAGGTGTTGGTTGCATGGGTGCCATATGGCCACAACCCAACACCTAAACCAAGACCCATTGCAAAGGATGGATGGGGTGTTGACAAGTGGCTGGGTGCGTGGTCGGATGACTGTTGAGTCAAAGGACGAGTGGCATCCATTGTGGTGTTGGTTGAAAATCCCACGTGATCTGTGGTAAGTTAATATAGTAATACACATAAACGAGGGTTGGGGCTAAGCCAAGTATGCATGTGTAGAGAAATTTAGGGTTATAACATATGCACCCTAATGTGTGAGGTCAGAAGAGCATACAATGGCCAGAATACATTACAAAATATTCAGAAATGTACGAAATGAGTGAGCCTGGGACCAGAGTTCGGGAGGTTCCATCTGCAAAAATAATAATTGTCTCTTTGAGGCAGGCATACCCATGCTCAGGATGAAAAAATCATGTTTGTTAATCAAATACACTACAGATCCATGTCATATAACTATATAAAGTGTAGTTGCAAGAAATACATAGTGGATCTACATCTCAAAATCAAAGATATACAAGTATAGTATCCATCTTCAAGAAGCCAATAACACTCGATGCCTGGAGATGAGGTCTTCAGATCTTGAGAAACAACTTCAAGATCTTCAATACTTGGGTAGGAGTACAATTTGAATGTATGACTTCACTACCCAGAGGTCTTCGAAAACTCATCAGGAAAAGACAAGAGGATCTCGATGATCAGGTAAAGAACTTCATTGATTTCGAACAAGGACTTGATTGGATTTTGGGATGGCCAGGCAAGAGAGCAAGAGACAAACTGCAAAAAGGCCGACTGAGGCTGGGTGAAACTTCCCTTGGATAATAGCACGAAAGATGATCAGACTCAAGCAACATGACATTGACATAAGTTCACGATGCAAGAGGCAACGCAAACTCTCCATGTGTTTGGAAGAGTAACCAAATGGAGGAGGACACAAATCTATGTAGCAAGAACAACTTCCTAAGGTCATATTAGATCCCAAATCTTGACAAACAAATGGAAGAATGTGCTTTTTCCAAGGGCGACTCATTGTGCTGCCAAAAAAATAATATATATTTCCCTTCCTCTCCTTTTGGGTTTTTTAATTTTTTTGTCTTTTCAATTTTTTAAAGAGCTTGAAAAATAATTAAAGAATGTTATGTTACAAAGGAGGAATGAGTGTCTCAAGAATACTAGTTCCAGGCGCAAGGAACACACTAATGCTCAGAGCAAGGAGACATGTGCAGGAAAAGGACATTAAGGGAAAATTCCTCCATGGGTCAAGGTGTCAGGTTGCAGAGGCAAAGTGCTACAAGGCTTGTGTATAAGGCATGCTTCAAAGGTTTAATTGAGAGAAACATGGAGCGGGCATTAAGCCAAAGATGAAGAGATGAAAATGTGATTAGCAAAACATAATGAAACCCCCTTCAATGTAATTTTAACAAGCCCAGATAAGGTAAGCTCAGTGGTTTTTCAGGTTTAGAGAGTCTGAAAAAATGTAAAAGAAGACTCCATTGGGGTACCGTTTTTGAAAATAGTCTAGTCGGTTCAAAAAAGGGATAAAATAGCACCAAAAAAGACGTCTATTCAAAACCATTTTAATGAGTGTGACAAAGACAATATCACTCAACAATCTTTTCAATTTTAAGGAGTCTAAAAAGAGATTAATTATGGACTCACTACCTTTTTCTAGATTTAGTCTCCTTAGACCGAAAAAGTACAAAATTTACTGGGGAGAACTCTCCTGGTGAGACGAATCTCTCTAGGTGTACCTTTTTCCTCCATAATCTACAGGTCAGAAAAAGGGGTAAACTCATGCCAGTAGATGTTCTTCTGGACCAATTTAACGAGTGTGAAGGAACAAGATCACTCAACGATCTTTTCAATTTTAGGGAGTTTGAAAAGAGATTAGATATGGACTCTCTGTGGGTAGATGTTCTTCTGGACCAATTTAACAAGTGTGAAGGAACAAGGTCACTCGACGATCTTTTCAATTTTAGGGAGTCTGAAAAGAGCTTAACTATGGACTCCGTGGGGGTTCCTTTTTCGTAAATTTAGTCCCTCGGGCCCGAAAAAGGGTTAAACTTATACCTGAGAATACTCTTCTAGCAAACTGAATTTCCTAGAGTATACCTTTATTCGTAAAATTGACCATCTGGACCGAAAAAGGGGTAAACTACCACTAGACAGATGTGCCTTCAAGTTTTAGTTTAGTACCTTATGACTATACTACTCCGCCCGCCTAGGAGCTTAAACCCAACCACTTCCATATTTAGCATATTCCATTATATTTATAACTTTCCGCCATTTTCTCCGCCAGTTTGTAACCTCTGCCATTTTTAGCAAGTGCACCAAAATTTTTATAACACATGTATTAAAATGGAGGTTCGTGGGATTCGACCCCGGAACCTCCACCAAACTGAATGCCTTAATTTAGCCAATGTAACCAACTTGCCAACTATGCACTTATGGAATAACCACCCAAAATCTTGTATATAAGGGAGTCTCGGGTAGTACATTTGAACACGACAGCACAGAGAAGGGGCAGGCTGAGCGCATTCATACAGTACGGATTTGGGCGCAGTTTTCCAGATTTTGCCACAGATTTTGAAATCTGTCAGTGATTAATTGTAGGAGCAGTGGCATGGAAACCGAGGCAAGGGTATCTTGGAGGCCCGAAAGTGTTTGACTCGGATTGAGATGTGGAGATAGTCATTTTTAGGTAAAACAACACCACGAACGCAGTGGTGGTGTTAGTTTTCTGATTTGAGAAAATATTTTATGTCTTTACTCCATAATGTGGTATATTCATGTATTTTGCCCGATACTTTTGTGGAGTTAATAAAAAGACCTACCCATTTGAGAGTAGAACCCAGAGACGTAGTCCACCAAGGACAAACTTCATTATAAAGTTCTTTGTGCTCATATTGCATGATTATGTCTCTTTCATTTTGAGCTTTTCCTTCTTTATGGTGTACTTTTGTTTATGCTCATTTAATACAATTCTTTAATAAGTCACCTGACGAAAAGATCCTGGATCATGTTGGTATCAGAGAAGTCATCTTTGAATTGAATTGTTGAGTATGAATTCTTATTAGGGCCAAGCATAAGTAGGTTAAAGGAACTCTTAATACATTCAATCCCGAAGTTTCTCATGCATCCCGAAGGAAGAAGATGGCAGAAGAGGACAAGCGTGATGAACAAGAGAAAAACTTTCACATGGTCCTTTATCGCATGTCAGAAATGGTTGAACGAATGTATGGATATTACGAGAAGAGGATGAAGAAGGAGGAGAAGAAAAAGGAAGCACATGCAAATGATGATGCTTCGGTAAACCAAGGGGCTAGAGGAGATCCTCTTGAGCCTCCATCTTCGCCTTCAAATTCTAGTTCTTCTTCCTCTGAGAATTCTCATCACTCTCAACATTCTAACCATAAAGCCTCTTTTAAGAAACTGTTATTAAAGCTTGATGTAAAGTTTGTTTTACCTATGTTTAATGGAGATGCTAATCCTGAAAAGTTAGACAATTGGATTCGACAGGTTGAACTATATTGTCGTGTTCAACATATTGACGAAGAGGAAGTTAAAGTGCAACTGACTTCTCTTCGGTTGGAAGGCACCGCTCTCGTATGGTGGGAGAGCAAGCTACAAGATAGGAGTAAGTATGGTAAGCTTCTTTCCTCATGGTCGGATTTTAAAACAGAGATAAGGAAGCAGTTCTATCCATTAGGGTATTTACATAAACCAATGATGGAGTGGCAAACGTTGAGACAAAGTAAAGGTCAGAACGTACAAAGCTTCACAGAGGAATTTAGGAAGAAAGCTTTAGCATTGAATATTCCTTTGGACTCTTATGAAACTTTAATGAAGTATAATGGCACACTTCATAGTTATATTCGTCATACTTTGCTCTTTTTTAACCCCACTAGTCTTGATGAAGTTTGTGTGCAAGACACTCACCTTGAGAATAGGGGGAAACATGTTCAAGAAGATCCCATGAAGAAACCTTCTAATTTCCCACAAAAGACTTTCAAGAAGTTCAAAAGGAAGGGCAAGAAGACTATTATAGTAACGAGAGAAGGAGAAAAACCATCTTGCACTCATTGCAAGAGGAGCGGTCATGATGAAGAACACTATTGGAAAATACATCCGGAAAATAAACTGAAACAAATCACCAGAAAGGGGAAGACAAATACTGTTGCTACAGTGCAACAAGATCTCGGTTCCAAATCAAGAGATGAAGGAAAGATCACAACAGTTGGAGTACAAGGTAAAGATTCTCATGCTAGTTCAATTTCCACTGATGAATCTCATATTGATGAATGAAAGAGGAATGAGCTATTTCATAAACAAGTTGTATCTAAGCATACTAAGATAAATACATTATTTGATCTGGGTTCCCAAGTAAACTTAATATCTGAATCACTTTTCAAGAAGATGAGTCTTGTAATGAAACCACATCCGAAGCCTTGCCCTCTTGGTTAGGTATGTGAAAAATAAAAACTTAATGTCACCAAACAATGTAGGGTTAGATTTGCTATTGCCTGAAAGTTGATTGATGAAGGAGATTTGGATGTTGTACCACTTGATATATGTGGCATAGTGATAGGGAGTCTTTATCTTTATGATAGAAAAGTAGTCTTCTTTCTTCATGAGAACAAATACCACCTTACTAAAGGAGGAGTGGAATATATTGTTAGAGCTCATAGCATGAGGATAAATACGACACTTGTTAGTGCAGGGCAAATGAAAAGACTCATAACCACTAATAAGAGATATGTACTCATGGTCGTCAAAGAGAAATATGTCGGGACATCTGATGCTTTCCAAGGGTGTGAACCATCTCATAAAAATGAATTAACTGATATTGTATCTAAGTATGATGATATTTTTCAGAAACCAGATGGATTACCTCCTAAGAGGGAAATCCACATGAGATACATCTGCAACAGGACTCACCTTTGCCTAACGTGGGAATGTACAGGATGTCATTTGTGGAGATGACAGAGATCAAGAAGTAGGTACAGGGCTTATTGGATCAAGGGGTCATCAGGCCCATTTCATATCCTTGTGGTTCTCCAATCATGATGGTGCCAAAGAAAGATGGCACGTGGCGAATGTGTGTCGATTACCGAACCTTAAATAAAATCACGGTGAAAAATCGATACCCTCTTCCTCACATAGATTATTTACTTGATCAATTGAAGAATTTTGTTTATTTCACTAAGTTGGATTTGCGCAGTGGATATCATCAAATAAGGGTTGCAGAACAAGATGCATGGAAGATTTCCTTTAAAACCAAACAAGGATTGTTTGAGTGGTTAGTTATGTCGTTTGGGCTTTGTAATGCTCCAACAACTTTCATGCATGTGATGAATGATGTATTCATGCCTTTCATGGATGACTTTTTGATTGTATACTTAGATGACATTCTTGTTTTCAATAGGACTTGGGATGAACATGTAAGGCATGTAAAACAAGTATTGGATACTTTGAAAAGGGAAAAGTTGTATGTGAAAATGTCAAAGTGTGAATTTGGCAAGACTGCACTTGTATACTTAGGTCACATCGTGGGAGGAGGACAATTGCAGATTGATCCTTCAAAAATTGAAGTAATTGTGAAATGGCTTGAGCCAAAAAGTGTAACTGAGATTCGAAGATTCTTGGGTGCAGTCTAGTATTGGAGAAGATTCATTCCCAAATTCTCTTTTATCGCAGCTCCTTCGCATTCCTTAACCAGTGTGAAGAACACTTTTCAATGGGAAGGAAAGAAACAAAAAGCTTTCAACATTTTGAAGGAGAAATCAATACCACACCAATATTATCACTGTCGAATCTTCAACGGTCATTAGAGATCGAGACA
>ML810383.1:41232-56504 GCA_009831015.1 Picea engelmannii
TATATATATAAAAGATTTATTTTATTTTAAATACGATATAATATATTTTTCATATAATTTTTATTGATATTTAATGAATAAAAATAAATATATATATTATTTTTTTTATTTTTTTTTTAAGTAAAATTGTATAAAAGTTTATCAAAATCAAAGAGTACAAAAAACTTCTATAGTTTCATCTTGTAAACATTGAGCTGCCCATAAGGGGAAACCATTCATAGCTTAAGTCTTAGTCTTCCACTGACGTGAAGAGAGTAAAAAATTCTGGCCTCTAACGGTGATCGTTACAACAATGAAAATTCTAAACATAATCGTTCTAAGTGTAATAACCATAGACATTTGCAGAAAAGGTGGCTAGAAAAAGGTGGCCATGCACATAGCGAAGTAACAAAGACACCTAGGCATCTCACTGATAGGGGTTGTAATGCGGCCACACGTCCAGGAAGAAGTCGTCGATTGTCGAGCCCCTGAGAGAAGTCAACTCCTCCTCGACTGGTGTCTCGTCCAGTTACATACTTGATTTCTCGGCTCCTCCTCGATTCACTGGTGTCTCGGCCCCTCCTCGATTTCTCTCTTCATATAGTTTCTTCCATAGTCTTAGGTTCATCATACTAGATGTTGTCACTGATGGAAGGTGGCAGTCCGCTCAGATACCTTTGAATCCTAATAGTCTCATCTTTGATGAACGGAACATACTTCGACAATTCCAAAAATCTTTGTTTGTATTCATCAATGGTCATGCTGCCCAGTTTGAGTTCAAAGAACTCTTTCATCTTTCTATCATAAAATATTTTAGTCAAGTATTTCTTCTCGAAATACCTCTTGAATTCTTTCCAAGTGACATATTTCTATCTAATGTGTTGCACCTACACAAGCTTATCCCACCACATGAATGTTTTTCCTTTCAGTTGATATATCACAATTCTTCCTTCTGCATGAGAGGAATAATAATACAGTTGGAAATATTTCCTCATGCCAAGCAACCATGTTTCAACATCTTCCTCCTTCTTATGTTCTCCATCAAACATAGGAGGCTTAATCTTGTTCATTTCGCCCTTCAGTTCATCCACTCCAAATCTCCTGTGCTTTCTGGTAGGATATGGGCTTGAACTATTGTGTTCCCTCCTCTTGGAGCGACCTTCAGAGTGACGATGGTGTCTACCAACACTCCTTGATCTTCTTCCCTTAGAAGTCTGGTGACTCCCTATTTTTCTTGAGTCTCTCTTCTTGTCCAACTTATTTTCTATTCTCTCCAGACTCTTCATCAACTTTAAGTTGAATTCTCCCTATTGTTCCTTAGCTTTCTTGAGCTTTCTGCTATCTCCTCGGTGAGTTTGGGCATCTTTCTGCAATCTTTCAATGATTTTAATCATATGCCCTTCCTTATCTATCTTTTCTCCATGCCCATTGGAGTTCGACCCTTCAACTCCCAAATGAACATCCATCCCTTTAGCTTCATTCTATGAACTAGAAGCATTATGTGCCTCCTCCATTTCTTTGCACTCAGTGGAAACTCTATTCGGTTCGTTAAACTTCTGCAAACACAACGTGCATACAACCAGAATTTTTCATGCCATCATTCCTTAACAAATCCCACAGCATTCATAAACAAATTTGATTCAAGAAAAATTTCAAACTCCATTTTATTTCAGGGCTATGCTCTGTGAATTTTTTGGGCACTAGCCCCTTTCTCTCAGTCCCCAACCCACGTGACCATGGGTCGTGACCAAGTGCTAGATCAATAAGCGCTTACTCGGGCCTTCGGCTTCAAAATATTTTCAAAGCACAAACAACAATCTCTCGGAGTTCAAAGTTATTGAACTCGCAAAGTAGAGTGGATCAATAGTCCATGTCTACCCAACATCCAATGGCTGACACTTACTATGGATCCTCAAGTGTCTGATTTCCAGGTCTTCGAGACTTCAGAGCTTCGGAGGATATTGCATCCGCACATCCGAATTGTTAATCTTCGAACATTCCCAATCAACTTTGGTGACATCATTACGTCACATCACTTAACGTTTTCCAATTACGGGGGCATGCAACAGTGGTTTGGAGAAACTCGCCTTTCGTCCTGCAATTCTTCTGATGCTGACACGTAACCCCTCAGTGAAATCGCAGTTTGGATTGCGGGATTGCCTTGGAGAACTATCTTTCGTGCAACTTGGGTCCCCGCAATGTCTCTTGGTCATTGATCTTGATGTATCATGATCAATGCCACTGTGGGTCCTCCAACCTTTAACTATGTTACGTAACCTCAGGCCCCACTAACCCTTCTCATACAGGATGTCACATGGCGGAATACTAGCGACTTATACGTGGCCCATTCAGATGGGTGAATCTCGTCACGTTCCTAATTCCATCTCAACCTTCCATGGTTCGGAATTCCACTTACACTTGGCACACAACCCATGTGTCCACGCCACCTCCAGTTGATGTCACATGACTCACCACTTCGGCTCTTTGGGCTTCAGAGCTTCAGACTTCGGGAGTTTCAACTCCTCTATCCTCGTTTTTTCCCGGAGCGCTTTCTCCTAGAGTTCACGATCCACCAATGAGTGTCCTCCTTCACAATCAAAGGCTATGAGTGACTTCGGCACTTCGGGCTTCGGGAGTTTCAAACTCACAACACTTTCCTCCACCCGAAGTACTTCCACCCAAAGTACACGATCTCTTGACGCGTGTTCTTCGCAATGGATGGTTGCGATCTACTTCAGCCTTCGGGACTTCAGGAGTTTGTCACACTCCACACTTGAAATCCTCCGAAGTGACTTCCCTTTGCCTTCCCAAACACAGATCTAACAGTCAGGCTCTTTTCCTACAATATATGATGTAGATCTCCTTCGAACTTTAGAGCTTCGGGTTTCAACCTTTCTCTTACCTTTGCATTCAGTTTCACTAACGTCGTAAAGTCCGGAGTGCTTCCAAGTTACCCTTTTTTCACTTTCTTCAGATCTGATGGGCGTACAGGTTTTTCCTCTCCTTTCGAACAGATCCTATGGCTCCAACATCCCAAGTGTTGATCTCTCTCTCTCTCTGATCAAATACCATGCCAACTGCGGTTTTATTCTACCGCTACTCCTCCTGAGCTTCGTAACACAACTAAGTAACCCCTTGGCACTCAAAAACATTCTAAGGTTTGAAATTGGCTCCTCTGAACACCATTTCAACTCGAAACCTTGGGTCCAAAGACCACTTATCCAGCCCATCTAGGCTCAACGTTGAAACCATGCTCTGATACCATATTGTAACATCCCCGACCATCAACCCCACTATCGAGCAACGCTACTACGTGGAACATTCTCATACATATATATTTAATATGCATATTTAACTAAACAATACCGAGTAAACACAGAATTACTGCTAACATAAAAGATTAATGGAATTAACAGTAATTCATACATTCAACGAAATACATGAAAACATACAAGCATCACAGACATGCATTTTAATTGAAATTAAACACATAATGATACTTATCTTTGGAACTTGAGTAATTTCACCAACTACGTGCAGGCCTTCCACGAACCTCCCAGCCTTAGACCATGCTGATCATCACGCTCAGCAATGGGTCACCCCTAAATTGGGACCAAGCTCCACCCAGGGCAAGGGAATCCTAGACTAGGCTGAGGTTACAGGAAAACTGCACAGAGAAATTGGAAGTATTCTCTCTAGAAGCCTTCTTACGCCCACTACTCACAGACTCTCATTCCCCACATGCATGTTCCACCTGGGAGTATAGGCCTTCACAATCACAGTCCATCGGTTGCTTCACCTCCCTCTCTGGGTCTCGACAATAGGACGGATCAAGAATTCTCAGAGCTCTGTAGCTGGTGCTGGACTCTCTCTGGGAGAAAACCACTTCCGAGCAGACTCTCTCACTTGGAGAGAGCTGCTCATAGGCCTGACAACCTGCCTCTTCTACCACGGCCCTGACAACCCACTTCTTCAACACACTCCTCGACTCAGCTCCAACCAAGTGAGGAAAATAACAACGGTTCAACACTCATTCACACATGGATGACAGTAGCAACAATAGATGGGCATGGCACCACAGGAGAAAACAACCCACGCTAAGACACGACACATCTAAGGAAATTACTCAGATGTCGGTTTCCTCAGAAGACACAGAACGGTTCACGGATTTCGGGTCTCAGGTGAGTGCGTGAATATTGCAAAGGTTGAATACAGAGGCCATGTGATTCACGGGAATACATCGGTCAACTTCACGGTTCTCATTTTCAAAAATGCGTGAGGGTATACAAAGGGAACTCGCGGAGACTCTACCCAATTCACAAAGGATGGAAAATGGTAAGTGAATCCCCAACACAACTGACGCTTCAGTTTTTAGCTGTATGCGCCCAGGTTGACACTTATCTTCCTGGAGTTGCATGTGTTCCCTTTTTTCACACGATGCCTTTCCCAGGACTTAGGATAAAAACATGTTTGTTACACAGCTTTGGAATAATAATAAATTATTATTCTCAAGGACTTAAGCCCCTAAGATTAGCCCCTTTTTCCAACCTTTCAACCCCTTTTCCCTTACCCACCCCGTGGAAGCTTAGTCCCCCATCACTCTTTCTTCGTGGTCGGATTGCACGCAACGATGTTTAAACTTTATTAATGTTCTGGATAATTACATATACAAAAACAAGCTCCTGGCCTTTAACACTTAGGCTATCTGTCCTAATAAACACATAAGCCCACCAGCTTATCAACACTTGTCTCACCAGCCTACAAAACATGATTACAATTCATAATATAACTGGGGCACGTCCTTGGGGTGTTACAACATATATACATGCCAAATAATAGTTTAAAAAACCACATAAGAGGGCTTGGTTGGGGTGCCATGGGACATATTTAATGAACCTGAGGAGAGTGGCAGTAGAACCAATGAGACCTAAGTAGTATTGAATCACTTGGATGTAGAGGATTGAGCAAGGGATATTTGAGCTTGATTGATTATGTGTTTTATTTTTTTGTATCTTTTTATAAACCTACGTAGGTGTGAGCATGATGTATTGTCATATTTTCATTTTCGATTAATAAGAAAATGGATGGATTTTCTATTTCAACAATTGTTTAGTTTGATGTTTGCAATGTGCATATTTATGTAACTAAAATCTATCACCGGGAGTAGGGAAATATTTCAGAAATGGTACTTCCAAAATTTCATGAAACGAGGAAGTGGTGTGTGTAACAAAAATTAGGAAAAATTTACTTATTTCACAATAAGGAAATGACATGTTGGTATTGGAATCTGCCAGGATACATTTCTGTAATCACATATTTTTATAATTTACTTGTTCATGTCTACTTGGTGTGCTATTACCTATGTTGCATGGGGACTCGTCCCAAAAAAAAAACCGTGTACATGTCGTTCTCGTGTTTCGGGTTGTTGGGGACCCTTAGGAAATGCCCCCTAACTATTGTGGAGTCCCTCGAGGACTTGATAGTTGTACCCAAGATGTTCTACAAATATTTAGGGGATGTTCTAGGTATATTTCAGGGATGTTCTAGGAAGATTTCGAGAAATGTTAGGCCAATTTCAGGATATTTCGAGCATATCAGTTTTGATAATCATGAAAATAAATGATTGGATAATATGATTATTTTTCCCTTCCATTATTTTTTTATTGCATTGAATCTAAATATATTGTAGAAGTTGCAACTCAAAACATGGGTTTTGTTTTGGGTTTCAGGTGATTTAAATATTATATTTTCAACAACAACATTACAACAAGCAAAGCTTCCATGTATTCCAACTGCATCGGTTGAACAATCATGATTAGTAATTGAAAAAAGAGGCACATGCAAGTTTAGAGGAACCCATATTACAAAATGAAAGAGTTTCACATGGATGTGTTATCTTTTACATCTAAATTCACCATCAATATTACCTTACAAGTAATTTTAAGAGATGCACATGTATGCCTATGAGCAATTTCTTACAAGTAATCATATAAGGAAAATATAAACTACCCCTCACAATGTCAATCCTACAAGGATCAAAATGAAAGGGTCTGACAATAACTGTGTTGTTCATGCCAACATGTTCTTCATTATCCTCAATTATGTGGGCTTGGTCACTAACCTAGTTCATTATTTATAGGCTTGGTGTGAATGACTACCCAAGTTTAACCATGAGTTTGTGGATTAAAAGATGTTGGAAACTAAATCTAACAAGCATATTCCATATGATTTCCAAAAGTAACTCATAAATACATAATCCTAATCAAGGATCAAATCGGGATCAATAATTTCGACAGAAGGATCCTCCATAAAAGGGCTTGAGATAGAGTTATTTTTCTTTGTGGACTCATTTTTTTTAGTCTTTTTAGGCCCCTTCTTAGCCTTCTTAGGCTGGTTTATTTTTTGTTTATCTTTACGCTCCCATGGTTTGTTATCCTCATGTAGATTCATCTCATTCTCTATCATATAAAAATATAATTTTGTCTCCTTCTCTTTATTGTTTTGTTGCTCAACTCATTAAGAGACATTATAGCAACCTCAACAACATGAAAGAGACTCATACATATTTGGCATCAATTTTGATACATCTCCTAGGACCGTTGACACTCTTGAACAACTTTGCAAGATTAACATGCAGCTCCAAAAGTGGAATTCATGTGTTTAGACTTCACACAAGCCCTTTTCAAAGGTTTGACAATATCATCTCCATTGAAAGAATCCACATTTGGTTTCCTTATAAAATTCATGTAGTGTGCATGAAGCGTTGAACTTTGGTAGAATCATTTACAAAAGCCATGGGGGTGCTTGATTCAAATTAATTTGAGAATGACATGAAGGCATAAATATAACATAGATATAACAAGGATATACACAAAGATATTGCAAGGAACACAATAATACAATAAAATGGTAAAAACAAAATTATATTAATGACTGCCCGGAATACAAAAGACTGTAAATGCAAAGCACACAAGCTAACTAGAATGGTGGTGGCTTATCTCTGAAGAGAGATGGGTCAGCTAAATTCATTCGCAACAAGTTTATTACAATGAGGCTCCAAAGGCCTTTTTAACATAAAGCATAAATGAAAAAACCCTAAACATCCAAAACCCTAACACGAGAAGATAAAATGCCAAAAGTCTTGTGGGCCCCAATGGGGGTAGTTGATACATCAACTTCTCAAGGGCACAACTTTTTCATACGATCTCTGTTTGGGGTGATCGATACCCTATCAAAAATTTATGGAAGAGGAGTACAAATTTTGAATGGCCCAATAATCCCAACAAGGATCTATTGGGTGATGCCAAGTCAAAAAATTGTCGTTTAGGGCCTCAAAATGGCCCCGGAAGTTTGGGACCCCAAAAAATTGTAGGAAAACTGCCAATATGGAAACTGTAATTTGAGACAATGGAATAGGTGGGAAATCACTTATTTCCACCTAGATCAGTCCTCCCCCCTTAGGAAGAAATGGTATTTGTTTTTTCAAGTTCCTCCATCAAATAGGGGAACTTCTGTTGAATCTGACTCCTGGTGAGCCACTTGCCATGATGAAGAAACTACACTACTTTGACGACCCAATAGAGTCATATTTTCTACTGGAGGGTTCCCTTTGTCTTGGTGTCCATGATATAATCAAATGTATCATGTTCAATGTAGTCAAGATTGAGTTTTGTAGGGTCCAAGTGCTTGGTTGCGTCAAAAGTGTCCAAGAGAGGTGAAAAATATCGCCAAAATAATTCCACATTAAATACTAGGTGCAAGCCAAGGAAGGGAGGAATACTTAATTCAAAATCATTCTCACCCACAACCTTGGTTATGGTGTAAGACCCATATTAGAGTGGGAATATCTTCCAATGGGGTCCTCATAGCATTGCTTGTACTTGTCATTGGATTTATGCAAAATATCATGAACTTGTTGTTGGATGTGTTGGATTCGCTCAACAAATTTGGTTGCTCGATCATCCTCGGTCTTAGCATGGGAGGACTCTTCATGTGTAGTTGAAATGGGCATAACTATATCAATGGGGGCCAATGATTGGAACCCTAAGCACAACTGAAAAGAGTTGTGGCCAATAAAGTTGTGGAGGGCTCTATTGTAGCTATGTTTAACATAAGGAAGGATTTCTTCCCATGTGCGTGGATGTTTGGAATTGTACATCCTCAGGATTTGGACAATCATCCTATTGACTATATCTATTTTTCCATCCTTCTATGGGTGGAAGACAGTCGATTTGGTCAACTTGGTGCCCATCATTGATCATCGGCTAGACCAAAAAGTGCTCAAGAACATACTGTCTCTATATAAGATAATGGTTTGGGGAGCCCAAAATGAAACCGAACATGTTCAAAGAAGAGCTTGGCGGTGGCCTCGACTGTGATGCTCTTCTTACACGGTGCTAAAACTGTCATCTTAGAGAATCGATCAATGACCACGAAGACATAGTCTTTCCTATGCTTCATTGAAGGAAAACTGGACATGTAATCCATGGAGATGGACTCCCAAAACCTATATGTATTAGGTAAAGGGGTGTATAGCCCCTATTTCGTGATGGTGGACTTGGAAATAGTGAATTTAGTGAAGGATTTGATGTACTCACAGAAATATTATCAAAGCTTTGGCCAATAAAATTGCTTTTGCAGTACTGCTATTGTTTTTTCTACAACAAAATGTCTCATTTCCCGACTGTAATGAGATTACATATCATCTTTGCACACTCGATTTAAGGAACACTGATATGGCTCAGATGTCATAGCAATCCATCCTGGAGATGCAAATATAGAACATTTTTTTTTTCTGCAATCAATGTTTGATAGGAAGTAGAAAATTCAGAGTCATTATTGTATAATTGTGGCCACCTGGACATCTCATGCCCATGGGAGTTAAGAACTATGTTTGGCACCACAATCGAGGGTCGATTGAGGAAATTTGCGACATGGTTGGCACTACCCTTCTTGTACTTGATGTTCAAGTGGAATTGTTGGAGGTACACGGACCACTTATGATGGTGGTCATTCTATAACTTTCCTTGTGTCTGCATGAATTACAGAGGCCTGTGATCGGTGTGGATGATCGTTTCCTTCCCTGAAATGTAATGTTTTCACTGTCCACATGCCTACAAAATGAAGTACATCTTGTCGTAGGTGGGGTATTTGAAAAAAGTACACACCACGTACTGAAAGTGAGCATGGAGCACAACTCCAAGATATATAAGTTACACAATAACTCCTTTAAATAATAGGGGAACCCCTCCAAATAATTAAATACATTTATACATCACAATTTACATGTCTCCAATAATGAATACATGATCTCTATATATACCTATTCACACTTTCACATGAGGCCGGGATTTACTATTAGGTCGGCCCTATTACATATATATTTACTCATTATATGTACATTTAGGCCCATATATACCCACCTTGGGGTCATATCATATGAATTTATCCTTATATATTCTCCCCTTGGGTCATAACATAGTACCCTCCAAAAATCTTTGTTCTCAAAGATTTGCAATTAAAGGCTTCACATGTGATGAAACCAAGTAATACGATTTTCTTATGTTCCTTCTTTCTTCCTTCCATTGATGATGATCCATCCATCCAAAATCAATTATTTCCAGTTGTAATCCTTGGTGTCTGCTTGTTGCATAATTTTCCTTCCCTTGATTCCATGGATTGTTTTTTAGGCTTCTCCAATTTGTAGTAGATGTTGATCTATGATAATATCTTGTTGAATAATGGTTTTGTGATGCCATATTCCATGAATATGATGACTATTCCATCTTCTTCCTTGATGATGTTGATATCAACCTTCTTGTCTTCCTAGAAATGTTTCCTTCTAATGAGGGTGTCAATATGGTTCCACTTTTGATGAGTTTCTTCACTTTGCATGTGCATTTCATATATATTATTTTCAGAGACAATGTAATCCTATATCTTCCTTTCTTTCTCTTTGATTTTTCTAACCTTGGAGATAATATCATCATATTTCACATGTACATCCTTTAGATGGAGTTCAACTTCTTTAAGTATCTCATGTTAATCTTCTTGAATTATCTTCTTTCTCCTTTTGAAGCTGCAATGTGACCCCATCTATCAAATTTTGACGTCCTTTTTCAATTCTAGATTGCATTTCTAATTTTACCTCATCAATATTTAGGGATTTCTCAACCTTCTTGCAAATTTATTTTTCAAGTCTTTTTGTAGATTCTTCATCCAAGATCCTTCTTTCTTCCTGATTTTGAAAATTTTTCTTTTCTTGTTTTAATATCTTAACCTCATCCAGTGTTTTTTTATTATGATTTTGTAATCTACATATCTCTTCATCTTTGTTTTTCAAATCTTCCCTTGAGTCTTACTTTTTCCACTTTGCTTTGATACCCTTTTCTTGATTTAAGCTCTTAACCTCCTTAATGAGTGATTCATTAAGGGATTTTGTCTTAGATATCTCATCACCCTTCTTCTCGAACTCTTATTTTTCTTCTTTTAACTCCTCTTGAATTGTATGCATATCCTCCTTGTTTGTATACTTGATCCATTTATTTGAGAAGAGTTTTTCAAAATTTTCCCATGTTGGGGAGAATATAGTACCTTCATCAATGTTATCCCACCACTTGAAATATTCACCATCAAACTTAATGCTTACCCATAAAAGTGTCTAAAAATGTTATTTTACCATTCTTAACCATTATAAGGGATTGATTTCATCTTTATCTTCATCTCCTATAAATCTAGGTATTGTCATTCACTCTTATGTGAGGTCTAAACCCAACCATCAATTTATAACCTCAATATATTGGGAATAATGATATAAAATAGTTATAATACTTATTCCAATATAATATTATATTTGTTTTTATCTTTCCAATGGGTTTTTAACCATCTCAATCATACATCCCCATCAAAAGTTATGATAGTTTTAAGTGAACATACCTTTTAAAACCCTGATTTGGAGTCGCTTCTTCTGGCCAACATTCCTTCTGATGTATTTATGAAATTTCGGCCCCTATGAGTCTAAAATTTTGACCTTTAGTACTCTGAAATGGTTTCCTTGCAATTCCACAAGTCTGAACAAAATTGGGTGTTCCATATGAGATTTATGGTAACTTTCTCAAACCTTGCTATATTTTGGCCTATTCTGGAGAGAGAACTTGTACAAAATTCCATGAGCCCAATATTTGTTAATGGATTCTAAAACTCACCAAAAAAATACTATGGACTGTACTCTTTCAAATGCAACTTTTGTCACATTATTTGGATCCTCTATGAATAAGATATGGTTGTTTTACTCAGAACACATGTTTGAGACTAGTTACAGGACTAGTCAGAAACCATATCTTCCACAAAGTATATCGCCAAAATTACAATGAACCAGAAGCTGAAATTCATACCACAAGTACTATGGTATGTCTCCTAAATATCCTCCAAGTTTCACTTTCTAAAGTGGCCCCAAACACAATTTATAGTAAAAATTCCAAGATGACTTTCTTAAAGAAGAAAAACCCTAGAATCAATGCTCTAATACCAAATGTAATGATCCAAATGCTCAAAATATCATAACAGAACAGAAGTACACACCATGTACATAATTTGAGCATGGATTACAACTCCAATAAAGATAAGTTACACAATAATTCCTTAAAGAATATGAGAACCTCCTCCACATAACAAATACCTTTATACATCATAATTAACATGTCTTCGGTAATGAATACATGATCTCTATATACATACCTATTCAAAATTGAAAATGAGGGCCCTTTACTATTAAGTTGAACCTATTACATATATATTTACACATTACATGTACATTTAGGCCCATATATGCCCCCCCCCTTGGGGTCATATCATATACATTTAGCCCTATATATGTTCCCCTTGGGTCATAACATAGGTTACCGAATGCCCATGTTGACTGAGGACTACACCGATAACATAATTTAAAGCATCTGTCTCAATCTCAAATGGTTGTTGTAGGTCTAGTAGAATAAGGATTGGTGTTGAGCATCGGTGGAATTTTAAATCCTTGAATGCTTTATGTTGGGACGCAGTCCACACAAACTTGGCCTTCACTCCACCCTTGGTCACTTGGCTTAGGTCCCAAGCGATATGAGAGAACCCCAACACAAACTTTCGATAGATGTTGGCAAGGCCCAAGAAGTTGCAGAGCTCAGTCATTCTCTTCGGAGCCAACTAATCACGGATGAATTGGATCTTGTTTTGATCCACATGCACACCCTACTCATCCATGATGTATCCCAAATATTGGATTCTCTACATGTCGAAGGAACACTTCTCCAAATTGGCATATAACATGTGTTGTCACAAGGTGCCCAAGACAAATTGAATATGCTTCAAATGTTCCTCCTAAGTTTTGATAAATATGAGGATGTCATCTAGATATATGACCACAAAGGATTTTGTGAATGGCCACAATATGTCATCCATCATCCGCATGAATGTGGTTGGGGCATTATTCAAGCTAAAAGGCATGAACAACCACTCGAAGAGGCATTATTTAGACTTGAAGGTTGTCTTCCATACATCAATTTGTTCAATCAACACCTAGTGGTAGCCTGACTTCAAATCAATCTTACTGAAAAACTTAGTTCCCTTGAGAGGATTGAGAAGATCATCAATCCAAGGAATTGCGTATCGATTCTTGACTCTGATCTTGTTCGAGGATATGTAATCAATAAAAAGTCGCCATGTCCCACCCTTCTTCTATACCAGAACAATTGGTCTCCCACAAGGTGAGGGGATTGGTCTGATGTGTCCCTTCAGAATTAGCTCTTGGATCTGGCATTTGATTTCTTCATTCTCCATAATAGAATTTATGTACAAAGGGCCATTACATAGAGGAGCATCAAGTGTTAATTCAATGGAGTGCTTTACCTGAAAGTGCACAGGCACCTCAGTAGGAGAGGAAAATATGTCTTTATGCTCTTCTACTATCTTGTCCACCTGATGTTGTTATGTAGAGAGACTTCTTTTAGAGATTTTTATGGTTGCAGCAACCTTCCCTCCACACTTTGACTGAACCATAAAGTGGACAAATATCCTGGTCTAAGAGACCACCTTTCTGCAATACTTTGTGGATATTAAAGACACCATAATAGTTGGGACTTCCTTTGGTACCCTGTAGAGTTTATCTCCAAAAGTAATAGTGACACTACGAGGCCTAGATTCATAAACATCATGATGCTTCCACATATATGGTTTCCCTAAGAAAACATCACAAAATTCAAGGAGGAAAGATCACACAATACCTCATCTTTGAAGGGTTTAATGCCATAGTAAAGGTGGCATTGCTCGCTGACGCAAATGTCTCGTCCCTGGATGAACCAACTAATGGTGTATGGATGAGGATGTGACATCATTGTTAGGTTCAACCTCTCAATGACCTCTCCTGATATTAGGTTATTCTATCTACCGTTGTCAACAATAAAATGGAGTGGGGTCCCATTCAACCACATGTGTGTGTGGAAGAGGCACTCCCCTTCTCCAGGCTTCTCTAGTTTCTCAAGCTATATTTTTGTTGCAGCGATGGTGACACTGGGTTATGAATCAATGATATGCTTTCCCTTTTCTAGTTTTGAATTAGAGTCTGAGTGAGCATTTGAACCTGAGGATTTTGTCTCAGCCAACAATGATTTTTTGGAGTGACATTCATCAATACCGTGCCATGGGGTTTTTTGGAACTCACACCACTTTCCAGTGTCCTTCTTTGACTTCCCATTACCCTCCCTTGTTGGTGGCTTGGAATGGTTGTCCTAGGACTGGCCATCTTGTCTTTGTCCTTTTCCCTAGGAGTTAGGGCCACCCTTACCATACTTCGGTTGTTGTGGATTTTCACACCCACACTCTCACTTGTTATGCTGCTTAAATTTATGCTCGATTTTCACAACATATAGATAAGAGGATCCCAATGACGAGATGTCTAGAAATTCCATTTTGGTTTGGATGTACCTGTGTAGAGCCCCACAATATTTTAGAATCAAATGTCACTCAGAGTCTTTGATACCCGACTTAGTGCACAAGGAATGGAAGGTATTTGTGAACTCTGACACTATTTGGCCCCTCTCTTGACATAGTGTGGTCCATCTCGTGTACTAGTCATCATAGTTTCCAACATGGTAATATTGTTCCTTGACGTCATCAACAAAATCCACCCAAGTGGGTCTTAGCCCAAAACTTGTGACTCATCCTCGACATGTTTCTCATAGTAAGTCGCCCACCAATCTATGACATGGGGAAGAACAAAATTATCTTAAAATGTTTGTCGGGAATTTCAGCTTCAATATTTCGAGTGATATGATCTACGAGAAGAATTTGGTGGCCCTTTAAATTGATGGATGATATTATTTTGGGTTTGAAATGAATATTTAACAAATAATATTGAACCATTCATATAGATCCAAGATCGACCATCTCATTTTATTTCATTATGTGAAAGGGCACGCTAGATAA
This sequence comes from Picea engelmannii, assembly GCA_009831015.1. Classification (NCBI taxonomy): domain Eukaryota; kingdom Viridiplantae; phylum Streptophyta; class Pinopsida; order Pinales; family Pinaceae; genus Picea; species Picea engelmannii. The sequence goes on from ML810383.1 coordinate 55,684, forward strand.
CAAGGGGTTGGGGCCTATATTATAAACCATTCTATTAATGGGTGATAACATGTCACAACCTTATTCATTTCAGTACCCAAGAGTGGTATTATGAAACCACTTTATCTCACCCCCGAAATGCACGAATGGAAGGCAAGTGGCATTGTGATGTAAGCATAATATAGTTAAGTTAGCATGTCATCTCAGCAAAGGAACGAGGATTGACCATTAGAAAGTGAGCCCATTGTTGACATGGATCGTGCCCATTGAATCAAAGTTCCACATTGATTAAATTATTAAAATATCGTTGTATATGCTTCACTCAGTTAACATAGTTACCAACTTAATGAGAATTCTAGCTGCAAAAACCCATATTTTTGAGTAAAAAACACCAAGATGAACCCTAGAATAAAAAAGTGGTGCTACTGGTAACACCTTTTTTGGGGGAGGTGGCTAAAATTGTGACTTGTTTAAAATCGTGGGCTTTACAAGATGACAAAACCTTAAAATTGACCCTCAAATTGAATAGTGATGCTACCAGTACCACCAACTTTATTTTTGGAGTTAAAACTATGACTTGATTGGAGTTGTGGTCTTGACAACAAATACCATTGCAAAAACAAAACCTTGAAATTAACTCCTAAATCAAAAGTGATGTTAACTGAAAATTAATTGATTGATTTTTGAAATAAAATTACATTAGAAAACAAGTTCTCTATGTCACAAGTACTTATCAAATATAATTATTTCTTTAGTAAAATATAAGTTACGTTTTTTTGGAAAAAAATACATTAAAAAAAATAAACCGAAAAAACAAACAATTGAAAAAAAAAAACATTTAA